>JASPKZ010008712.1:0-149526 GCA_030220185.1 Diploptera punctata | reverse complement strand
CAAGTATATTCAGAGGACATATTTTTAATTTAATGAAGGGAACTACTTTTTTGCGTACTTATTGCTACTACAACGTATACGTCGGTGTCCATAACCAATGAAAAGCGAGCAGATCACATGGTTTTGTTTGAGAGCGGACAGGTTATACCTCCATGATCAACACATGGATGTGAGGCCAGTAGCAAACTCTTAGGCTAAGGGCCTTCTAGAACCTGTCAATTCATGAATTTTTTCCAAGAGAGAAAAAGAGAATCAATTATTCACGCCTCACCTCATTTACAAGCTCATGACCTCGCTCTCTCTTGGTCTGCTCTCCTCATTCTCATCTGGACATCCTCTTCGGCTGCTGTTTGGTCAGATGAAACCTCGTCATCAATCATTATCCTTTGTAAAATCCATTAATACAATATTTTTTGATATCCTGTTTCCTTCTATCTTTGTTAATAAACAAGACATTTCTTAACAATGTATTCACTATATAGATATTCTGAAAATAAAATATCTTATAAAAACTGAACATTTCTTTCAATATGTATTATTCAGTGCTGAAAATAAAATTATCATTATCCTGTAATAAAAGTCATTATGCCCTGGAAATAAATATTAACATTTTTATGAATTATATATCTTACCATTACCTATATATAAATCTTCTACTTCATTAAATTAGGCCTTTTGACCTGTTTTCACATCAAGTGGGATTTAATGAATCTTCTCTAGTAAATAGGCATCCAACACTCCTGTATATAAATATTGTAATATTTTAAGCTGAAAATAACAACATTAGTATAAAGAATATTAAATAACAGTTGCCGTTTTTACCTGTGAATCTGTCTCATTCATTTCCACATCTTGATTTTCCTTACTTTTATTTTAATGAGACAACATTCATAAACCTGAAATACACTCGAGAAAATGGATTATGTTATCTTCTGTAATTTGTGCTAATCAAATAAAGCAAGCAATAATACAATTAACAGTATACGAGATTATGTGCCATTCAGTTTCATAACAATTTAACAACAATCAACTTAATAATTAGAATTAAGCAAAATACATTAAAGTAAATATTATAATACAACAGTACGAAACACAACAAAATGAGGTAAGAATAAATTACAATAAGGTACCGGTACCAGCAATTTAAATACTAAATCAAAATATTAAAACAAAGATAATATTCCACAAAATTTAAAAATATTACAATATAATTTATTTAACCCAATTATTAATAAAATATACATTAAAAATACACATAATATATTAAAATATAAATGAAATTAAGTTCTAAAAATAATATAATTTAGACATTTATAAATAATTTTAATCACTTGATAGCAAAAAATGTTAAAATCCTGTAAAAAAAACACATTTGTCAAAATTGTATTAAAATCCTGTAATAAAAAATAGACTTTTTCAAAATTATGTGATAATATCAGGCCCACCGGACTAGAAGTTACCATTCTCACCTATGGTACCAGGGTTCAAACCTAGCTTTGGACAATTAATTTTTCTATGCAGTAAAAATTTAAGTTTGGCTTCCATCACAAGGTCCCATGATATAGATTTACTCCATGTATTAATAAATTAATGAGTCATTTAACTCCATGTAGCCTAAAAATCCAGATCTTTGAGCAAAATGTATTTATTTGTTGATGGCCAGCTATGAATTGTAGTACCTCTTGCCTGAGCTGCAACAAAAATAATCAATGAGCATAATACATTTTACTGTGAAATTAAAATACCACTTAATACTTAACTTGAGTTGTGAGTTTTAAGAATATCTTCATGTTCTTTGCAGCCTCAGTGTGGCAATAAGTGTTCATCTGAAACAAAACAAAACTCTTATGTTTTTATTATTCATTTCATACATCTCAATAAATCATATCATTTATCCATCATTGAGATGTATGAAATGAATAATAAAGAAGCCATTACTTGCTTTATAACGTAATTTTAAATTCCTAAATAAGTGTCTTCTTAATAAAAAAAAGCCGCCATTTGCAAGATAGAAGCAAAGGTTTCTTAGCAGTTGGTGTGCGGGAATTAACAGCATGTGTAAGAGAAAGATTTACATTTACATTGGAACTTGCTCAGGTAGCTCAGTCGACAGAGTATTGGCCTAGAAAGCCAAAGGTCCTGGGTTCAAGCCCCAGTCTGAGGATATAATGAAAACTCATATTTCAAGACAAAATGATATGCTCAGAATGGGTATTGAACCTAGGACCTTTGGTTTTCTATATTGATGCTCTACCACTGTGCTATCTTAGCTCTATAAAGTAGTATATTTGAAGAGAAAAATTTTTGCCCAGACCGAGACTCGAACTTGGGACCTTTGGCTTTCTAGGCCAATGCTCTACTATCTGAACTATGGGGCGAGTTCTGATCTAGACGCAAGTTTTTCTCTTATATATGTTGTAATTCCCAGCACCAAATGCTATGAAGCCTTTGCTTCTATCTTTGCAAATGGCGACTTCTTAGTTAAGAAGACATTTATTGGGAATTTAACATTACTTTATAAAGCCAGTAGGGCTTCTATTGATGTTTTTATAATTAATTTAACACTTCTATAAAGTAGTGTTTAAATTCCCAATAAATGTCCTATTTATATGTATGAAGATTTATTAAACACACTGTGTACATTATAATACAATTACTGTAAGTTATTGTCATCAGCATAGAATTTTAAAGGCTTACTTCTTGCTTTGCAGTCAATAAGGTGGTATTGTTGACATTTTTGGTCAGAGAGGGACTGGTTCGATGCGAGGTGGAACCCTTTTATGGTACATACTTCTTCTTCTTCTTCTGCTTCATGAAATTAGGCTTTTTTGACCTGTTTTCACATCAAGTGGGATTTAATAAATCCTCCCATCTAGTAAATGGGTGTCCAACATATGGTACATACTCTGTAGTGAAATCCATGTGTGGCAGTCCTCGTGAACACATGTCTTAGGGAGAAGTTTGGTTCCTTCCATTCTTCGGTGTTCATCGCTGGGGTCAGGAAGAATCCACAGTCTATATCCTCTGCTTTTTCTTCTCTCTCTGTCCTATTTAAGAAGCTGCCATTTGTGTGATCAAGCAAAGGCTTGTATCATTTGGTGCTCAGGAATTAACAATGTGTAAGAGAGAGCAACATCAGCAATTGGAAATGGTGGGAGGTCATGCAGTGACTGTGGGAACCCAGACTAGGGAAATGGAAAGTTGGAAGCGTTGGAGTGAAGTGTTTAAGTGTTGTCTAGGAAAATTGTGGACTAGAATAGTGCAAGACAGACAAAAGTGGAAGTGATAGTCCCAAGCAAGGGGTTGGTTAACGTAAGCACCCTGCAGTCGCAGGAGGCATGGGATCATTATGGGCTAATTCTTAAGAGAAATATTTGCATTTAGATTGGAGAGCTCAGGTAGCTCAGGGGTAGAGCATTTGCCTAGAAAGCCAAAGGTTCTGTGTTCAAACCCCAGTCTGAGTGTATAATTTTTATGTTCAAATATAATTTGTCCTTCAGTGAGAAGTGTTAAATTAATAATAGAAACATGTAAACAGAACTCACCCAGCTATGGACACACTCTGAGATCAAAACATTTTATTCAGGTAAGGTCGGGTAATTAAGGAAATTCCTTTGGTGAACTGTTCCTTAATTTTCAAGTTCAGTTCAGTGACATAGAAATAAATTTTATTAATATATTATGTCTAACCAACTCACTGGCACTATCAAACCCATAGGTTTATGGTCGCGCAGACATAAGCCCTATCCTGATCTAATGTTTTCCAATCATTCCTTATACAATCTACTTCCCTAAAATCATAGTTAATGTTATTCTCCCACCTCATTCTTGGTCTACCAACTGGGTGTTTTCCCTCAGGTTTTCCTACAAGAAGCTTCCACGCATGTCTTTCATTCCCCATTTGCACCACATGTCCTGACCATTGCAGTCTACAAGACTTATCATATCTGGCTTACTATAAAGACCATGTAGTTCACTGTTAGTAGTTTCTCCATTCACCTGTCTGTTTATCTCTCTTTGGTCCAAAAATTTTCCTAAGAACTTCATTCTCAAAACAATCGTAATCTCCTTTTCTTCCTTAAAGTAAGGGTCCACAATATATTATGTAGATTAACGATTTTAATTTTTTTTTAATTATTTGTTCGGGGTAACAAATGTTTCGTTACAAGACTTTTTAACTTCTGCCTTCTTAATCTTTCAATCTCATATTCCTCTCTACCAAGCATGCAAAGCTGGCAATCCTGGGATCAAATCTCAGTTTTCTTTAGCTGCATTAGTTGCAATATACCGTAATCAATCACCAGAAACCTAGCAACAGTTCAGCGAAGGAAACTCTATTTATCAATCTACTTACATCATCTTGGAACAAGATTCTGCAAGATCCAAGGCAATTAACAGCAGCATCAAGGGTAAATTCCTCCTGTAATCTGCTGTCCTTCATGATCTCATGGGTCCTAGTATACTCCTTCCTGGTGTCTACCCTCCAAACAATTTCATGTTTTTATGAACCACCAATAATTTTAATCAAGTGTCTGCACCAACACATCTGAAACAAGACAATAAAACTGTATCACATGTAGATACTCTTAGAAATGTCAACATTTTTAAACACATTCTAGACTTGAGACACTTACTTGAAAGAAAGTTCTGTTCCATCCAAAGGAAACATTCTGCAGTTAACAATCCATCCATCCAATGGCTGATCGGCTCAAATTCGAGCTTTGGCCTCCCTTAACCTCTCCCTCCAATCACTTCAATGTTGCACGGCAAGCCTCCAGTTGCGATACTTGCAGCATCTTCCTTAATACCATCCTCCCATCTTCCAATCTCTCTGTTCCCCATAAAACTTGCTGTAAGCACCTTTTTTGGTGCTCGGACAGCCCTGAGCCTTTATACACGGCCAGTCCATTCTAATTTCTTTAATTTAATAAAAGTGACAAGGTCAAGGTCATTGTATTTGTCGCATAATTCTTTTGTTTCATCGTATTCTTCAATGACCATTTAATATCTATTGGTCCAAATATTTTCTTGAGTACTTTTTTTTTTCGAAATTAGCAGTTAACAATAGCACCATGAATTCATTGCTTCTGTAATTCACTAGTCATCATCTCTTCCTGGCTTCATGGCACTTGGTGTCTTCATGTTCTTTAGAGAAACAATAAGATGTTAGAAAACACTCAATGATGAATAGGAAACGCCCTTCAATATCAGTGATAACAATTCAACATTTTAAATACATTCTTATTGGCATCAAGGGTATGGGTCTCCCTCCGGGCATCATGTCATCCAGTGTCTTTCCTGGGACCTCATGTGCTTCTTCAGGCATACTTTTGACTAGAATCATGGGTCCAGGCATTTATCCACTTCAATTCATAGTTCCTGACACTTATTTTATCTACCTTCAAATCTTCTTTATTTCCTGTGTCTTCCTCTTAATATATTCCTTCCAGCCTTTTCATTCATGGCCACTTCATTTTCTGTGTCTTCCTCCTGGTGTATTCCTTCCAGCCTCTTCATTCATGTCCACTTCGTGTTCTGTGTCTTCCAGCTGGTGTATTCCTTCCAGCCTCTATGGCCTCTTCATGTTCTATGTCTCCCTCCTGGTGTATTCCTTCCAGCATCTTCATTCATGGCCTCTTCATGTTCTATGTCTTCCTCCTGGTGTATTCCTTCCAGCCTCTTCATTCATGGCCACTTCATTACCTCTGTCTTCCTCTTAGTGTATTCCCTCCAGCATCTTCATTCATGTCCACTTCATGTTCTGTGTCTTCCAGCTGGTGTATACCTTCCAGCCTCTTCATTCATGGCCACTTAATTATCTGTGTCTTCCTCTTGGTGTATTCCTTCCAGCCTCTTCATTCATGGCCACTTCATTATCTGTGTCTTCCTCTTGGTGTATTCCTTCCAGCCTCTTCATTCATGGCCACTTCATTATCTGTGTCTTCCTCTTAGTGTATTTCTTCCAGCCTCTTTATTCATGGCCACTTCATTATCTGTGTCTCCCTCCTGGTGTATTCATTCCAGTCTCTTCATTCATGGGCACTTCATGTTCTGTGTCTTCCTCTTAGTGTATTTCTTCCAGCCTCTTCATTCATGGCCACTTCATTATCTGTGTCTTCCTCTTAGTGTATTTCTTCCAGCCTCTTCATTCATGGCCACTTCATTATCTGTGTCTCCCTCCTGGTGTATTCATTCCAGTCTCTTCATTCATGGGCACTTCATGTTCTGTGTCTTCCTCTTAGTGTATTTCTTCCAGCCTCTTCATTCATAGTCTCTTCATGTTCTGTGTCTTCCTCTTAGTGTATTTCTTCCAGCCTCTTCATTCATGGCCACTTCATTATCTGTGTCTCCCTCTTCGTGTATTTCTTCCAGCCTCTTCATTCATAGTCTCATGTTCTGTGTCTTCCTCTTAGTGTATTCCTTCCAGCCTCTTCATTCATGGCCACTTCATTATCTGTGTCTTCCTCTTGGTGTATTCCTTCCAGCCTCTTCATTCATGGCCACTTCATTATCTGTGTCTTCCTCTTAGTGTATTTCTTTCAGCCTCTTCATTCATGGCCACTTCATTATCTGTGTCTCCCTCCTGGTGTATTCATGCCAGTCTCTTCATTCATGGGCACTTCATGTTCTGTGTCTTCCTCTTAGTGTATTTCTTCCAGCCTCTTCATTCATAGTCTCTTCATGTTCTGTGTCTTCCTCTTAGTGTATTCCTTCCAGCCTCTTCATTCATGGCCACTTCATTATCTGTGTCTCCCTCCTGGTGTATTCATTCCAGTCTCTTCATTCATGGGCACTTCATGTTCTGTGTCTTCCTCTTAGTGTATTTCTTCCAGCCTCTTCATTCATAGTCTCTTCATGTTCTGTGTCTTCCTCTTAGTGTATTTCTTCCAGCCTCTTCATTCATAGTCTCTTCATGTTCTGTGTCTTCCTCTTAGTGTATTTCTTCCAGCCTCTTCATTCATAGTCTCTTCATGTTCTGTGTCTTCCTCTTAGTGTATTTCTTCCAGCCTCTTCATTCATAGTCTCTTCATGTTCTGTGTCTTCCTCTTAGTGTATTTCTTCCAGCCTCTTCATTCATGGCCACTTCATTATCTGTGTCTTCCTCTTGGTGTATTCATTCCAGCCTCTTCATTCATGGCCACTTCATTATCTGTGTCTTCCTCTTGGTGTATTCCTTCCAGCCTCTTCATTCATGGGCACTTCATGTTCTGTGTCTTCCTCTTAGTGTATTTCTTCCAGCCTCTTCATTCATAGTCTCTTCATGTTCTGTGTCTTCCTCTTAGTGTATTTCTTCCAGCCTCTTCATTCATAGTCTCTTCATGTTCTGTGTCTTCCTCTTAGTGTATTCCTTCCAGCCTCTTCATTCATGGCCACTTCATTATCTGTGTCTTCCTCTTGGTGTATTCCTTCCAGCCTCTTCATTCATGGCCACATCATTATCTGTGTCTTCCTCTTGGTGTATTCCTTCCAGCCTCTTCATTCATGGCCACTTCATTATCTGTGTCTCCCTCCTGGTGTATTCCTTCCAGAATCTTCATTCATGCCCACTTCGTGTTCTGTGTCTTCCAGCTGGTGTATTCCTTCCAGCCTCTATGGCCTCTTCATGTTCTGTGTCTCCCTCCTGGTGTATTCCTTCCAGCATCTTCATTCATGGCCTCTTCATGTTCTGTGTCTTCCTCCTGGTGTATTCCTTCCAGCCTCTTCATTCATGGCCACTTCATTACCTCTGTCTTCCTCTTAGTGTATTCCCTCCAGCATCTTCATTCATGTCCACTTCGTGTTCTGTGTCTTCCAGCTGGTGTATTCCTTCCAGCCTCTTCATTCATGGCCACTTCATTATCTGTGTCTTCCTCTTGGTGTATTCCTTCCAGCCTCTTCATCATGGCCACTTCATTATCTGTGTCTTCCTCTTGGTGTATTCCTTCCAGCCTCTTCATTCATGGCCACTTCATTATCTGTGTCTCCCTCCTGGTGTATTCCTTCCAGAATCTTCATTCATGTCCACTTCGTGTTCTGTGTCTTCCAGCTGGTGTATTCCTTCCAGCCTCTATGGCCTCTTCATGTTCTGTGTCTCCCTCCTGGTGTATTCCTTCCAGCATCTTCATTCATGGCCTCTTCATGTTCTGTGTCTTCCTCCTGGTGTATTCCTTCCAGCCTCTTCATTCATGGCCACTTCATTACCTCTGTCTTCCTCTTAGTGTATTCCCTCCAGCATCTTCATTCATGTCCACTTCGTGTTCTGTGTCTTCCAGCTGGTGTATTCCTTCCAGCCTCTTCATTCATGGCCACTTCATTATCTGTGTCTTCCTCTTGGTGTATTCCTTCCAGCCTCTTCATTCATGGCCACTTCATTATCTGTGTCTTCCTCTTAGTGTATTTCTTCCAGCCTCTTTATTCATGGCCACTTCATTATCTGTGTCTTCCTCCTGGTGTATTCATTCCAGTCTCTTCATTCACGGGCTCTTCATGTTCTGTGTCTTCCTCTTAGTGTATTCCCTCCAGCATCTTCATTCATCTCCACTTCGTGTTCTGTGTCTTCCAGCTGGTGTATTCCTTCCAGCCTCTTCATTCATGGCCACTTCATTATCTGTGTCTTCCTCTTGGTGTATTCCTTCCAGCCTCTTCATCATGGCCACTTCATTATCTGTGTCTTCCTCTTGGTGTATTCCTTCCAGCCTCTTCATTCATGGCCACTTCATTATCTGTGTCTTCCTCTTAGTGTATTTCTTCCAGCCTCTTTATTCATGGCCACTTCATTATCTGTGTCTCCCTCCTGGTGTATTCCCTCCAGCATCTTCATTCATGTCCACTTCGTGTTCTGTGTCTTCCAGCTGGTGTATTCCTTCCAGCCTCTTCATTCATGGCCACTTCATTATCTGTGTCTTCCTCTTGGTGTATTCCTTCCAGCCTCTTCATCATGGCCACTTCATTATCTGTGTCTTCCTCCTGGTGTATTCATTCCAGTCTCTTCATTCACGGGCTCTTCATGTTCTGTGTCTTCCTCTTAGTGTATTCCCTCCAGCATCTTCATTTATGTCCACTTCGTGTTCTGTGTCTTCCAGCTGGTGTATTCCTTCCAGCCTCTTCATTCATGGCCACTTCATTATCTGTGTCTTCCTCTTGGTGTATTCCTTCCAGCCTCTTCATCATGGCCACTTCATTATCTGTGTCTTCCTCTTAGTGTATTTCTTCCAGCCTCTTCATTCATGGCCACTTCATTATCTGTGTCTCCCTCCTGGTGTATTCATTCCAGTCTCTTCATTCACGGGCTCTTCATGTTCTGTGTCTTCCTCTTAGTGTATTTCTTCCAGCCTCTTCATTCATAGTCTCTTCATGTTCTGTGTCTTCCTCTTAGTGTATTCCTTCCAGCCTCTTCATTCATGGCCACTTCATTATCTGTGTCTCCCTCCTGTTGTATTCATTCCAGTCTCTTCATTCATGGCCACTTCATTATCTGTGTCTCCCTCTTCGTGTATTTCTTCCAGCCTCTTCATTCATAGTCTCTTCATGTTCTGTCTTCCCTCTTAGTGTATTCCTTCCAGCCTCTTCATTCATAGTCTCTTCATGTTCTGTGTCTTCCTCTTAGTGTATTCCTTCCAGCCTCTTCATTCATGGCCACTTCATTATCTGTGGCTTCCTCTTGGTGTATTCCTTCCAGCCTCTTCATTCATGGCCACTTCATTATCTGTGTCTTCCTCTTAGTGTATTCCTTCCAGCCTCTTCATTCATGGCCACTTCATTATCTGTGTCTCCCTCTTAGTGTATTTCTTCCAGCCTCTTCATTCATAGTCTCTTCATGTTCTGTGTCTTCCTCTTAGTGTATTCCTTCCAGCCTCTTCATTCATGGCCACTTCATTATCTGCGTCTTCCTCTTGGTGTACTCCTTCCAGCCTCTTCATTCATGGCCACTTCATGTTCTATGTCTTCCTCATGGTGTATTCCTTCCAGCCTCTTCATTCATGGCCACTTCATTATCTGCGTCTTCCTCTTGGTGTACTCCTTCCAGCCTCTTCATTCATGTCCACTTCGTGTTTTGTGTCTTCCAGCTGGTGTATTCCTTCCAGCCTCTATGGCCTCTTCATGTTCTGTGTCTCCCTCCTGGTGTATTCCTTCCAGCATCTTCATTCATGGCCTCTTCATGTTCTGTGTCTTCCTCCTGGTGTATTCCTTCCAGCCTCTTCATTCATGGCCACTTCATTACCTCTGTCTTCCTCTTAGTGTATTCCCTCCAGCATCTTCATTCATGTCCACTTCGTGTTCTGTGTCTTCCAGCTGGTGTATTCCTTCCAGCCTCTTCATTCATGGCCACTTCATTATCTGTGTCTTCCTCTTGGTGTATTCCTTCCAGCCTCTTCATTCATGGCCACTTCATTATCTGTGTCTTCCTCTTGGTGTATTCCTTCCAGCCTCTTCATTCATGGCCACTTCATTATCTGTGGCTTCCTCTTGGTGTATTCCTTTCAGCCTCTTCATTCATGACCACTTCATTATCTGTGTCTTCCTCTTGGTGTATTCCTTCCAGCCTCTTCATTCATGACCACTTCATTATCTGTGTCTTCCTCCTGGTGTATTCCTTCCAGCCTCTTCATTCATAGCCACTTCATTATCTGTGTCTTCCTCTTGGTGTATTCCTTTCAGCCTCTTCATTCATGGCCACTTCATTATCTGTGTCTTCCTCCTGGTGTATTCCTTCCAGCCTCTTCATTCATGACCACTTCATTATCTGTGTCTTCCTCTTGGTGTATTCCTTCCAGCCTCTTCATTCATGGCCACTTCATTATCTGTGTCTTCCTCCTGGTGTATTCCTTTCAGCCTCTTCATTCATGGCCACTTCATTATCTGTGTCTCCCTCCTGGTGTATTCCTTCCAGCCTCTTCATTCATGGCCACTTCATTATCTGTGTCTTCCTCCTGGTGTATTCCTTTCAGCCTCTTCATTCATGGCCACTTCATTATCTGTGTCTCCCTCCTGGTGTATTCCTTCCAGCCTCTTCATTCATGGCCACTTCATTTTCTATGTCTCCCTCCTGTTGTATTACTTTCAGCCTCTTCATTTGTGGCCTCTTCATTTTCTGTGTCTTCCTCTTGGTGTATTCCTTGCAGCCTCTTTGTCGATGGCCTTTTCATTTGTGTTGTTTTTCTTCCCACTCGTGTCTTCAAATCTGATGTTACCTGTAATTTAAAACCTTTTTTTATAGGAGTGATGGGGGACATGAAAGTCCATTTAGGCGACTGTAGTGAAGACAGAGTCAACAATGGGTACACACTGAATAGGAAAAAATAATAGTAATGGATAAAGATTTGTAGATATATGTTGAAATTGTAATTATCTGAAATACAAAAAGATGTCAGAAAAATCATAGGTGTATCCCAAGATCAAGACACAATATAATTAATAATTTTGCATTAGTTAAAAGTTTGATGGATGTGTGAGATGAGAGAGGTGACTACCATCTTATGGTAGCAAAATTGTGACAAAAAATAGCACCCAAGTAAAAAATAGAAAATTCAATACAAACAAATTGAAAGACAAGAAGATGAACACAAAATTTTCTCTCGAACTGCAAAACATGTAATTCACATCATCACAAGAAAAGCCAGATCAATCTATTGAAAATATCTGGGAAATCCCAGGTATGTTGAAGTTAGGGAAGACATTCCACGTTATAGAGAAACAGAAAACCCTGTCTCTCCAAAAAATCATAGAATTTAATTGAGAAATGGAAAAAAATTGAAGAATAAATTTAATTCTCTCAAACCTGGAACAAAAAAAAATAGATCTTTTTAACAAGGAATATAATTCCAAAACAAAGAGTAAAATGTAATTTTAGAAAAGAGAAAAGAAAATGAGAAGATATTTGAGAAATTAAACCACAAGAGAAACTCAATTGAAATTTTACAAAACAGTAGCCGTTCCAATGTTTAACATACTGTTCTGAGTCTTGGCCTTTAACGATCTCTGAAAAACATAAAATTGAGACAATAGAAATGAGATTTCTGAGATCTGTTGCAGGTGTATCTTTAATAGACCAAAAGAGAAGTCAAGATATCAGATGAATTACAAGAATATAATATAAATGAGAGAATATACAGAAATAAATAAAAATGTTTTGAACATGTACAAAGAAAGCCAAATAATTGTTTATCAAAACAGTTTATTATAGAAATGAAGGCCACAAATTTGCATTTAGATTGGAATTTCTCAGATAGCTCAATTGGTAGAGCATTTGCATAGAAAGTCAAAGGTCCTGGGTTCAAACCCCAGTGTGAGTGCATATTTTTCTCTTCAAATATAATTTATCCATCATTTATATGTATGAAATAAATAATAAATAACATTGTAAAGGATAATAGTTAAATCCTCAAAAAGGAGATATGATAACTGGGGAGGCATTGTACTGCTATCAGTACTATATGCAAAATTGTTTCTAGAATAATCTTAAATCATTTACAAGGGGCAATTGAAAAGTTACCAAGTGGAAAACAATCCAGTGTTAGACTTGAGAGATCATGTACTGACTTTATAAATATACAATCAGACTCATCATGGAACAGTCTTTACAATGGAGAAGTCCCTTATGTTTAGCTTTTGTGGACTTTGCTGAAGCTTTGGCTATAAAAAGACAAGAAATATGGAAAAAGTTGACATAAATTGGAATGTCAGAAAAGATTATTACTCTTATTAGAAGTATGTATCTCCACTTGCGGTGTGTATCTGCTCCCATGTTCATGTGACAAAACATATACAGGAACTATGAAAAGAAGCATAGCTACATGTTTGTCAGAACATAGAAGAAACTGCAGACTAGGAGAAACAAAAAAATTGGCTGTACCAGATCATATTTTTATGAAAAATGGACATCAAATTCCGTATGAGGACACTCAGGTTATAGCCACAACATCTTATTACCATAGACTATACAGAGAGGTCATAGAAATTTATAAAACAAGGACAATTTCAATAGAAAATATGAAGTTATAAAACTGGCTAAAGCCTGGTATCATGAATTAAATAACAGGCGTATAAGCCGACTTAATAGTGAAGATACAGAAACAAACCAATCAGCTTTGACTTCGTTCGGCCATTCACGAACCAGTAGAAGTGTAAATACCAGGTTCCAATAGTCTGTTACTCATACACGGCTGAGCTTCCAACCAGGGAACACAACGTAAAAAAACTCTTCACTGAAGATGCCCTCTAGAGTGGAGGGTGAAACACCATGGCTTTATAGCCCAGAATCCTCTAATGCCATGAATAAGGCTGCATTCTACAATATTTATGAAAACTTAGTATGTTGTACATCACACTAGGGCAGACTATCTGTTGCACTAGAGTAAGACAAGATTATTTATATTGGTCTTAGATGACATAATACCAAATGCATTTAACCAAAGATGTAGAGGGATTCAAAAAGATCTGAACAGTAGACTGTAAGATCTAGAATATGCTGACGATGTTCGTTTATTGGTATCCAGATTCTCTGGCATCGAAAGCAAATTAAGAGTTCTGGAGAAGGCAGCAGACACAGCTCAACTGTGCCTGAATAAACAAAAAACCAAAATAATGAGAGTAAATAATGTAACAGAAATGTGACTGCAGATCACTGGTAATGAAATAGAAGAGATAGCCAAATTCCATAATTTAGGAAACATGATATAAAAAAGATGATCTGAGGAAGATATTAAGACTAGAATTAGAAAATCAGAAGCTGTATTCTCACAATTATCACCCACACGGAGATCTAAACAAATCTCAATCAGAACTAAATTTAAAATATTCAATAGCAATGTGAAAAGTGTATTGCTATATGGATGTGAGACTTGAAAAGGAATAATCACATTATATAGAAAATTGCAAGTACATATAAACAGATGCCCGAGATTTATTTTGAGAATCTGGTGGCCAAAAACCACATCAAATGAGGAATTATGGAAGATATCACAGATTGAGATCTGGAAGATGATCAAATGGAAATGCATTAGACAGTGTGCAGAAGAGAGCTCTGAGAATCTGCAGAGATTGCCTAGAATTATATGGTGCAGCTCTGTAAGTGAAATTAAACAAGGAAAAATTTGAAATTAAGCCAGAAATTTAGCAAGAAACAGAGTCCAGTGGTTTGATTTGACAAAAGCCCTATGTTTCCAAGAGGAGTGATGTTCTCCGATGAGCCATAATGTGAATTCTGTAAAAAAAAAAAACAAAAAATGATTAATGAAACAAATTATGTTTTTGAGCAAAATAAATGACAATCTAATCCCTTCTTGTAGAGCTGCAGTAACTGCTGACCTGAAACAAAAAGCAAACAACATATTAGTATATGAATGTGATTTGAGGAAGATGCATAATGCATCGTCCTCTTTTTATGCAAGACGCAGCTATATAGCCCTGCCTTGCGAAACCACAGACCACCCTGCACATAAGCACAGATAGGAGTGATAGAGCCAGCATCATTGTCGACTTCTTAAACGTAAACCCTACCTAAACACACTCTGGCCGACAAATGATGCCTGAAATGCAATATCGTAACAACAAAGACCCTTGCAGCAGACCAGGAGAGACGTGGGTCAGGTGGGGACTTACCTGGTGGACTACATCTGTCCTAGTCTGTGCACAGATCATGATGATTGCAGCATCATTTCAATGATCATAGCAGCAGGTGCGAGAGATGTAGTTCAGGGGGGGACTTGCCTGGACTTCATCAGTGCTGTTTAGTGCGCAGACCAGATGCTTGCAACATCACATCTACGAAGCTCCTAGCACCAGACTCGCAGAGACATGGCGTCAGGGGGGAACACCCTTTGCTATGTCAGTACTCGTTCGGTGCTCAGATCTTTTCCCTGAGTGTCAGCGAGGTCTGCAAGTACCAGACCAGCCAAATTGTTGGATCCAGAAAACAGAATTATTTCATTCCATAATCTGGATTTGGTTTAGCTCTGTTTTAACCTGGGCATTAGCAGCATTAAACCAGAAGCACTGACACTCGTACGCGCAATGTACTGCTGTGCCTGGTTGTCTGTCGTTTTTTTGTTCTATTTTGTCCTACCATTAGATGAGGATATCTCCCACGATGTTTGTTGTTTTCCAACGATGGAAGGCTGCTACATGGCCTCGGTCACAACCAAGACCGTTTTCACCCCTTAAAAGGGGCCCTAACTGCCATTAAAAGACTAGCTATCTACACCACACCTGCAAACAAAGAAATGCACACATTATAACTAGAGTTCAGATGTTGGGCACTTAAAAAGTTCAAAATAGGCAGGCAAAAAGGCACTAAAAATAATTAATATAGGCACTAAAAATCAAAATAGGCTCTTACAAAAAATGGACTACAACATAAATTTTTACAGCCTTATGTAAAAGAATATAAACATATCATATCAATAGTATACGAAGATATCAGAGATGATTTTGGAACTTGTTTTGCCTTTTTACAAAGAGAATACTTATGTTTTGCAGTGTGTACGAGCTGCGAAACATGGCACTTCTTTGCGCAATTCTCTGAAATTTTACACACTTTGCAAAACAACATTGAATCGTCACTTGAGAATGTTTCCGCACCAAATTCTTTCATGAAATTGGTCAGTTTGTCTTTTACTGTTTTAGTGTTGTCCATTCTTTAGACATCATGAAACAGCTGTTCTAAAGAGCGAAAAAAAAAAAAGCCACATACATTTGTCGCACCACTTTATCTGTGAAGCACCTGTCTGTGAACGAGGACTACAGACTGAATTCAATGTTATCAACATCAAAAATAATATTGTCAGTCAATTGAAGGTTTCTATGCAATGATATGTGGCATGAAGTTTGTCCATTTCAATTAATTTAATTGAAATACTAAGTCAATTTGGAGAAAAAATGGCAAATATGCATTTATAGGCAAAATTAACTTCATGGAAAACAACTTTAGGATCGTTGGTACGAACTTATATGAAGTCACTTTTACAATATCTATAACAAATAACTGTACGCATTTTCCCTAACATCCGGTCTCTAGTTATTACACAACATATTGAACCATTAAAGGCACAAATTGAATAGTTGCCCTGAGAAGAGCTCTAACCCACAAGTTACAAAGTATAATGTTCGTTTTGAGGCTATTACCTTTATTATATCTCATACATTTTAATCTCTCATCCTATTGGAAACATATACAGCCAATTTGAATGAAAAATAACTTGCTAATAACTAAATATTAACAATTTAGTGCAAAAGTGATCTATCTCTATAAAGTGGAAAAATGATCTAACACATATTTAACTAAAAATGCTATAATAAAAAATAGAAAATACATATTAAACACTGATTCAGTTAGAAAAATTTCTAACTTAATTAGTTTTCAGTATTCATTTTCCAATTAATGTTATTTCGTTACATTCTGTGTGTCTCTCTTATTTTCACTCAATTTCTCTAAGATTCTGATTAGAATTTACGGAATTGTGGTGGACTGAATTTGCACATGTGCAATAATTGTTTTTCTGCACTATACTCATGACTTGACTAAGTTCTTCTGCCATTTTGTTACATATAGATCACTTCCCGAAAACAAGCCTCAAAACGCTGTCTTAACAACTGAGAAAAAAACTCAGGTTGATCTGAACCCCGGACTTCAGAATACAAGTCTCAAACTCGGGTTGACGATTGTGGGGGGGGGGGAAAGTCAGGTTAGGGTCGGGACCGGGGCTTGAACTCTGACTTAATGGATACGAGTCTCAAAAACTTACCTTTTAACAATTGAGAAAAACCACGAAAAAACCTACGCATAAGGTTGGTCGGCTCCGAGAGTTGAACGCGGAACCTCCCGAAAACTAGTCTCAAACATTGCCTTAATAATTGACGAAAAGCGGGAAAAAGAAAGTGTCGAGTTGTGGTTGGCACCGGGACCTGAACTCGGTACCTCCCGAATACTATCGATGCAGTAATAAGGATTTTTTCTACTAAAATTAAAATGAAGCCTGGTAAATTACCAATGTACAATGCGGTATTTTTAGTGAAATATTTACCTCCTGCTGTTGTGCATTCTAATTGCATCCAAAATATCGGGATCCGACGGAATAATTCAAGCCAGAAACTTAAAAATAATCGGGTTTTTCGGACCCGTCAAAACAAGCAAAAAAGGCGCTCTTTTTTAAATCTTTTCTCCGATGACTAAAAGAGCGGTCATTTTATATCCTCCTCTCCGATTGGTTGATAACTAAAGAGCGGCTGTTTTAAAATCTTTTCTGTGATTGGCTCATTACTCGAAGGTTCAGAACATAAGTAAACTAAGTCCAGCATGTCATTTTTGAACGAAACAAAATCTTAAAAATCATTAATCCATAATGAATTCTCTTTACAAACTCGCCTGACATTTTAAGCAAATAAGGAAATAATATATACACACACAACCTGCGGGTACAACAATAAAATTTACAAAAAACTCCATGGCGCGACATGCCTAGAATGCCCTTTGGCCTACACATGCACATGTGTTAATCACAGCCAGTTTAGGGATGACCTAGTCAGCATGTCGGGTCCCCCAGTCATAATAGTTAATTATTGCAGCTACAAACATTCCTCACGATACTTGTTGGGCGCCGGTACCATAATGGCGTAAATTCTAACTTACTGGCACCATCGAACCCGTAGGTTCATGACCGCACGGACATAACCTCTCCTTACATCCTTATGCTGAGTTAATGTTTTCCAATGATTCCCTGTATAATCTACTTCCCTCAAATCATAGTTAATATTCTCCCACCTCATTCTTGGTCTGGACACTTTCCCTCTGGTTTTCTTACAAGAAGCTTCCATGCACGTCTTTCGTGCCACATGTCCTGCCCATCGCAGTCTACGAGACTTAACTGTTATTATATCTGGCTTCCTATAAAGACGATTTAGTTCACTGCTATGCAAGTCTTCTCCTTTCACCTGTCTGTTCATCTCTCTTTGGTCCAAATTTTTTCCTAAGTACTTTATTCTCAAATACTCGTAATATTTTCTCCTCCCTTAAAGTAAGAGTCCATGTTTCGCATCATATAATGTAACAGGTAGAACTACTTCTCTCAAAGCATGGCTAACGTTATACTATTCCTCATAGGGACTCGAGCCAACGCAAGTTTTGTAGCTCTGCATCAAAGCCTGATGCGTTAAATTGCTGGGCTGCGGCCCGGGTATAATGCAATTTATGACATGGACCCAGAAGTTGACGTATAAAATATCTATAAAGGACCTTTAAAAGTACCTAAATATATCCTTAAAATACCTAAAAACTGAAAGAAAAAAGATGTAAAAAGGCAATTCAGATTATTATTCTTCCTTTCATGTGATAGGCCTGGGGGGGGGTCTGTTATGATCTCAATCCAACGTTTAAAGGGTCTGTCCAAGTGGCTGGTAGTTTAAGATTTGACGTGGTATTGTTGTTCTGCTCATTCTTCTTACGTGAGATTTCCAGTTGTTTCTATATTTTTGTACGTATTACATGATTGATTCTGTTTGTAATTCTTTGAGAATCTCAGAATTCCTTTTAATTCAAATTAAAAAAAATAGTTTAAACTGTATTTTTAATGAATATGATAAAGTTTAAAAAGCATAAAATTCTAGTAAAATGCGACGTATATTGCGAAAAAAATTATGACAATCTTTCTTCTTTCATACTCTATTATTATTTTTTAATTCAACATCGTTTGAAAAAGGAATTCTGTGTTCATTATAAAGAAAGTACTTGGATAATATAGAATGAACTATTTTTTCCCACCTGGAATGAATTCAGCGAACCCGCAGGTGGTCAGTAGGCTGGTTATAAATATTGGAGTGTTTTGTGAGGGTTCAATTATTATTTCTCGCGGAACAAAAATGTTTGCAATCTATTGATTTGGTGTTTATTTGATGAAAATCCATTATGTTTAGTGATTAATTTTTACTTTTACACTTTTATTTTTATTTAATCACTAAAAAAATTGTTTGAAATGTGAAAAGTTATTTGAAAAGTATAACTAGGTAGTTTATAAAAAGAAATTGGAATTGAGACTAGACTCTGGATTCATTAATTATACAAATGGTATAAACGTAGTCAAAAGAAGGTAAAGTTGCAACAACAAAAAGGGAGGGGGCTAGAAAAGGACCAATAAGTCAAAAGAAGTAAAAGGAAAGGACAAATAAAACCCACCATTTTCTGGCCTACAATGACCTAAAAAATACATATACATTCTGTCCGAGAGTAGGTCTTTCACTGCATTCATAGCATTTTCATGCTATGCTTTGCAGCTTGACTAGGGAATTATACGTGTGGTAGCTTCCCGTTGCTTTCCACACAGGTGAAGGATGATGATAATGTTAAGGATGATGATGGCCGGATGATTTTCGGGGACCGTTGGACCCTAAGCTTCCTGACATTTGTCTTAGAGGTAAGGAAAAACCGACAAAAAACCTCACCCAGGAGCCTGTCCCGAGCGGGAATCGAACCCGGGCCTGCTGCGTGACAAAGCAGCACGCTACCTCGAGACTTATATATATATATAGAAGGCTAAAAAAGGTATGGACACGTAAGAAGAATGCAGGATAGAAGACTACCAAATGCTGTCTATGCATGGAAAAATTGAAAGGAGCAGAAAGAACAATATGGAAGAATAACATTCAAAATTCAATGAGGAATGTTTGGTTTAACACGAAGAGAGAGGGGACAGAGCGATGGAGAACGTTAGTTAAGGAAAATTGTCAATGTTTGTTGCAAACTGATAGTCTGTAAATTCCTAGTCATTTATTATGTATTTTTAAAAAAATGCACGTTAATTACTATGGTTGGTTGGAGAAAACACTCAATGGTGAGGAAAATTCTCAATAAATATATATTACGCCTCGCCTTCACACATCAAATGAAAACAGGATTTTCCCTCAACATCAGAGTCCTCATTTGTTTCACGATAGCAGCGACTCAACTTACGTACTGGTGGTATTGACTGTACGTAATATAAACATTAAGAAGGTGCTGCTTACAAACGCAATGAAACGTTTTAAGATAAAGCTTGTCCTATCGCATGCACGTGTTGTGTGGCACTTCACACGCCCGGAACATCAACTCCGCTTGTTTACTGAATGAAACATTATTTACTGCGTCTGTCTTTCTACGTGACACTTTGAATTGAGACTAGACTCTGCGGATTCTTGAATTATACAAATTTCCGTTAAGGGAGGGAAGGAGATTACGAGTATTTGAGAATAAAGTTCTTAGGAAAATTTTTGGACCAAAGAGAGATGAACAGACAGGAGAATGGAGAAGACTGCATGTAATATATATTGAAGTATATCATAATATATATTGAAGTATATCATAATATATATTGAAGTATATCATAATATATATTGAAGTATATCATAATATATATATATTTTATAATATGAACATTCATTATAATGTATGACTGTCCTAAATTAACACAATTATTGACCTAATTGATCTTTTTGTTAAAATATGCTGAAGAATGATTTTAAAGAATTCTGTCATGAATATTTAAATAGGTATTACCTTTGTAGTTATTTGGAAAAGTCATGCAGTATAAGGGATTGTTACACAATAGGTAGTCTTACCTAATGATGACTTAGCTTTTAAAAGGTCATAGGTTAAGCGCATTCAATATGCTTTTCAGAAAGGGAGAATCTGGTTACATGTACAATACAACCAAATTGATTCTCACGTATACATTGTAACTACGTCATACTCAACTGGTATATATGTATGAAACTTATGATTGTAAGTTAGACAGTTTTTTTTCATCGGTGTTACCGATACCCTGTCTCACGTTTTTTGTATTAAAGTCTGTTTGTTTCTCACTACTGCTCCGCTGTGTCTTCTTATAGTTAGGTTTAATCCTATCTACTAACCACATTTCCGAAGAATTCCTGGGGTTGATTCCTAATCTATAAATTTACAGATATCTACTAGAACTTCAAGACGATCTTCACCTCCTGACACAACTCTTACTTATTTTGATTATTATTTATACTTTAAAAATAATCCTTATAATTATAGAAGGAATCGACCACCCAGATATTACATGGTGGCAGCGCATCGGGATTGGAAAACCAGCGAGCAGTGAGACATCCGAAGGTGCGAACGAGCTGGAGAGACTCTTCAATTAGTCCCAGATAATTCAGAGCCTATCTCGAGGGATCAACGCTCCAGAGTAATCCACAGGCGCCGTGGTACCCGTAAACGCACCAGAGGAAAGCAGACAGTGGTCCTGAGGCCAACACCAGCAGCCACCGACGCGCTCGAGGGACGTCCTTGGTGTTCAGCCGTTGGCAGCCTGCACCGCGAGAGGAGTCGCACCCTGAGGGGAGCTGAAAGGCCATCACTACGACTCTGAACTGTGCATCTCAGACCACCCTACATCTTTCTTTAGGTGAGTCCAATTCCATTATGGCTAGCGAGGGCGATATTGATATTAGCGAGGAAAGCTATATCCCTGTAGTTCAAGCAGTTAAGTTGATACCCCGAACATTCGATGGAAACCCCAAACATTTAAGAGAATTTATAGAAGGAGTAGAAGCTGCGGTTCAGGTAGTCCATCCAACCAAACAACCCTTATTGTTAAGATTTATAGAATCCAAAATTTCAGGAGACGCTAAAGATAGACTTTTAGCTAGGACAGAGAGAAGAAACTTGGATTCAAGTTAAAGCAATATTGGAGGAGAACTTTTCTGTAAGGAGAAACGCTAGAATATTATGCAGGAATACTCTTTAATTCAAACAAAGTACAAATGAAACAGTTGCACAGTGGGGTTCAAGATTAGATGGAATAGCCATGGATTTAAGAAGAGAAGTCAGAAATAGATTGGAGAGGTTAGAAAGACGCGATAATTCGAGATATGTAGAAGGAGGCCTACAGCTGATAGGAGAATTTTTAAAAGGTACTTTCGTAGCAGGGTTAAAGGACGATAAGATTAAGTATATAGTAAAGGCTAAGGGTGAAGAAGAATCATTAGCGCAACTAATCGAAACCGCATTACAGGAAGAAAGCGAGGTAAAGTCCACGAGATTTAGGGGTAATCAAAATGGACAAGGACATCCAATCACAGGGGCAGTAAAAAGGGAATTTAGAAGACCGTACGGATCAGAGATAAAGAGAGAGGTTAACCTGGCCACAAAAGAAATAAGGTGTTATAATTGTAATGAGATAGGGCGCATTAGTAGAGAATGTGGTAAGAGACCGCAACCCCGTAGGCATGGAGGACGGGACAGAGCAGCTCTGGGAGGCCGCCAGGGAAACGAGAATTCGGGTTACCTGAGCAGTCGCAGGTAATCCTCCCGTCTGACTGCGCGCCAGGACTCATGGAGTGCCTGAGGGATCATACTAGGGTAAATATGGAAGGGGAATTACCTGAACTAGTTGATCAGAAGTTTAAGGATAGGATAGATAAAGCCGCTAAAATAGTTAGTGACGCAAACGAATCCCCAGATGACAGTGTTTGTTGGGCAGTGTCGCAAGGCGAACTGCATAAGTTGACTAGAACGCCGATAAATGGGTTCTGTGACTGTGGGCCTAGCGTGGTTGGGGAACGCCAAGAGACTGTAGGCTCGAAACAGTGGAATAATAGAGAGAAACGCCAAGAGACTGTAGGCTCGAAACAGTGGAATAATAGAGAGAAACGCCAGGAGATTGTAGGCTCGAAACAGTGGAATAATGGAGAGAAACGCCAGGAGATTGTAGGCTCGAAACAGTGGAATAATAGAGAGAAAGCCAAGAGATTGTAGGCTCGAAACAGTGGAATAATAGAGGGAAACGCTACGAGTCGTCCACAAGGGATAGAACTTGGGATAGTGGATTTAAGGAAAAATCCAAGGACACCAAACCTACCTCAATGGAGACAGCGTGTTGTGAGATCGAAGTAGGGACTCTTAATGCTATTAATCAGTGGGACGCCTCTGGTTATGAACCGAGACCCTGGGAGATGTATATCCTAAGTGAACAATTAAAAAATGGCCTAGGTTTAGTATTGATAGATACTGGTGCACAAATTCATTAGTTAAAGAAACATCACTAAAGAGAAACGTTATAAAGGATAACTGTAATATGAAAATACAAGGTATTAGTGGGAACTCTATAAAAGTAAATGGGATAACTCAATAGTATTGAATAATTGTGAAAATCATACAGTTGTTAATTGTCATATAGTAGATAAATTACCCAGAGATTTAGATATAATTTTAGGCCAAGACTGGCTCATGGAACAAGGTTATATGTTAAATAAAAAGATGATTATTCCTCCGTATAGTGAAAAATTTAATGGAATTTCCTACGAACGAAAGAGGGAACAGATTCATAGAACGGCAAATTTTACAGCCAGGGCTAATTTGCGCTAACGGGATAACAAAATGTTTGGATAGACTCACATGCCTAGTAAGTAATTTAACAGCTGACTCAACAGATAATAAAGAAAATACCAGAACTAGTTAAACCGCCTCACTCACATAAGTAAGGAACAGCAAGTATCAGTTGAAAATTTCGTACCTCAAAGATTGTATTTATTAAATAAAAATCTGAGACTTGAACACGTGGAAAGCAGGAGCCCATAGTATACGAAACAGTTGCACAAGAATACGCGGACATATTTAAGCTTTTCCGGGAGATAGACTAACAAGCACAACAGCTGCTACACATTCCATACCCACAACCTTCAATTCCTAAAGGAAGAGCTATAACGTTGAAGAATTATTGGTTAGCAGCGGCTCATCAAGAGTAGATGGACAAACAAGTTCGACACAAATGTTAGAAGACGGTATTATCCGCACATAGTAAGAGCGAATGGAATTTTCCACTAATAGTAATACCTAAAAAGGAAGATGCTTCTGGAAAGAAAAAGTGGCGAATTTGTATAGATTGTAGAAAGTTAAACGAAGGTAAAGTACCGTAGGAGACGAGCTATCCTCTTCCTAATATACAAGATATATTAGACCAAATAGTAAAGGCTAGATCTTTTTTCAGCAGTAGATTGCGCAAGTGCAAACCTTCAGTTGCCGATCGCTGAGGACGACCAATGTTCAAACCGCTTTTTAGCAACCCCTAACGGAACAGTTCGAGTACAGAGAATCCCTTTTGGAGTTAGGTCGGGACCAGCTTTGCATTCCAAAGGCTGATGAACTCGTGTACTCCAAGACTCAATAGGCAATAGATGCTTTGTGTACACAGGACGATATATTAGTAATGGGCGAGAAACCTTAGAAGAACATAATAAAACATTACGGGATTGGGTTTACAAATCAGTTACGGAAACAACAATTTAATAAAAAAATCGAATCCCTGATAAATGTGCATTTTTGAGAGAAGAATTAAAAATATCTATGACACGTGGTTACCGCTCAAGGTGTCAAACCCGATCCGAATACGATACAGGCAGTTACCGAATTTCCAACTCCAAAGACACCTAAAGACAATATAACATCATTCTTAGGTTTGGCAGGATATTACCTAAAATTTATATAAGAATTTAGTGCGAATTTCTGCAAAACCCTCTGACTGAATTGTTAAAGAAAGATAAAAAATGAAGTGGGAAAGATACGGAACAGAATAGCTTCAATAAATTGAAAGATAAATTAACGACAGCTCTCCGTTGTTACAGTATCCAGATTTCACACAAACCTTTATAGTAACGACAGACGCGAGTGGATACGCTTTAGGCGCAATTCTTAGTCAAGGAACGTTAGGAGTTGATAAACCCATGGCTTACGCTAGCCGGACTTTAAATCAAGCCGAATCGCATTACAGCACTGTAGAAATGGAACTATTAGCAATCGTAATGGCATATGGCAGACATTTTAGACCTTATTTTCTAGGACGTAAATTTCAAGTATTGACAGATCACAAATGATTGGTCTGGCTATTTAAAGTGAAAGACCCTAGTTCGAGATTAATCCTTTTGGAAACTTCAACTTTCAGAATTTGAATTCGAAATTCATTCTAGGGCAGTAAAAGACACGTAAACGCAGATAGTTTGAGTAGACACCCGTATAATGTTTCCCCGTGGATAATACGCACTTAACTGAGGATCGTAAGAATGAACTAATCAAGGAATTTCACCGCTGGGTCCAATTGGAGGACATCTTTGGAAATCAATAAAACTACCGATCGAATTAAATTATACAATAAACGGCCGGGAGGCGTAGAGGAAAGAAGACGTAACCAATTACGTTAAACTTGTAAGATTTGTCAATTTAATCCAGACGAGAAGCAGAAAGTAAAACAACCTTTAGAGGTCACGGACACACAAAAGGAACCTTGGATAAAAAATTTATTTAGATATAGTGGGACCACTTCCGCTAACCGAGAGAGGTCATAAATATATATTAACTTGTCAAGATAACTTAAGTAAATATTTAATAGTCATACCCTTAAAGACACAAACAGCTGAAGAAGTGACAGAAGCTTTCGTAAACAATGTTTATTTTAATTTATGGGATTCCTGATATCATATTAACTGATCAAGGAACAAATTTTATGTCAGATTATTTAAAAGAATATGTAAACTATTTAAGATTCAGAAACTAAGCACTACTGCTTATCACCCTGAAAGTAATGGAGCTCTAGAAAGAACTCATAAGACCTTAGTAAACTACTTACGTTGTTTTTGCAATCCTAGAGGAGCCGATTGGGACAAATGGTTACCTTTCGCCAGTTTTACGTACAACACTACCCCCCATAGTATTACTAAATACTCTCCTTATGAATTATTGTATGGAAGAAAATGTAATATCCCAGGAATTTTACAAACTAAATCACAACCTTTATATAATTACGACGATTTAATTCTAAATGTACGGAATAAATTGCAAAAGTTGTCATGAGATAGCTAGAGAAAGGCTTATTAAGTCTAAGGAACTACAACGATCGCGTGTGAAAAGCAATTATGTTGAATTCAAGAAGGATGATCTAGTACTTCTCAGAGTAGAAAATAGGAATAAATTAGATCCAATATGGAAAGGTCCATATGAGGTTAAGACTACTGAAGGTCACAACGTGATAATACAAAAGTTAGGTAAACGCAAATATGAGACGGTACATTCAAATAGATTAAAGCCATATTTTCCTTTGCAGGGAAAAGAAAATGAAACTTCATAACAACATGGGTAATACTAAAAATGTTAATACCATTTTGGTTGGGGAAGCTTACAGACGCTCAAGAAGTAAAAGCTCTGGATTCGAAGACCGGTTATACTTTGACGAGATAGGAATTATACAATTTACCCTATACAATGGAAAGTGGTAAGTTATATAAACTTGGAACCAACTAGAGATCTTTGGAAACAGACAAAAAATCATTTAAGGTTGATAACTGATTATTGTGATAAGATAAAGGGAGAAAAGTGGTATCATTTGACAGATTGTGGGAGTTTTAAATCACTTTGTAAAAACCAAAAGTCAGGTATGTTGAAAATTTAAAAGAATTAGTCACAGAATATTTAAAAACACCTAATGAACAGAATACTAGAAGCAAGAGAGGCGTTTTAAATTTTATGGGAGATATTGCTAAGATATTATTCGGTACTCTGACTCAATCTGATGCAGAGGAATATAATAAGCACATTTCACAGTTAGAGAAGGAACAGGCAGAATTTTTGCATATTCTAAAGGATGAAATTACAGTGATTAAATCAACCATTAATTCAGTTAACTTAACTATAGCAAGGGTGAACCGGAATGAAAATATTTTAAAAAATGGTTTATATAAAATTAAATAATTATACCACTAATAGGATTAACGCACTGCAGAAGGAAATAGAAGGTATTAGTTTAGCCAATGAACAAATAAGGATTTCTCTTAGAGGTGTGGAAGAATGCCAGCATTCTTTTGAGCTTCTTATAGACGCATTTGTACACGCAGAGCAAGGAACTCTTCAACCTCAATTAATTACGGTGGAAAGAATTAAGAATGTTATGAAAGCCCAAACGCTACAACTGGTCTGGACTACCCTAATTTTTCTTTTCAGAACTTCAAAATTTAATTACACCTCACACCTATTCTTATAAAACAATATCTAGTATATGTATTACAAATACCCCTTCCCTCTCCTACTCCGTATCACTTGTATAAAACACTTCCTTTTCCTGTCAAGAAGGAAGGTAATATTTACATTTTTCTAAGCGCAAACAAAGAATATTTTCAGTGACCCGTTGAGACAACATTACGGAAAAATGACAACTAATGAACTAACAGGATGTTTTCGTCCTAATCTTTTGCATTATGTATGTAAAGAAAAATATACCGATTTATTTGTACACCCCTGAAGCTGATTGTGAAGCTTCACTTCTTCATCCATCCACACTAAAGTTCCAAAAAGTTGCGAGACTAGAATTTTCACATTGAACAAATCCTACTGGATTCCCTTATATTTATCTAATGAATGGTTATTTGTCACCCCAAAACCAGATCGTATGACTGTGTTATGTGGCGACAAATCAACACAACTCAATATTGAAAAGGAAGGTAAATTATCGCTAGGACAGAATTGCAAGGCTTTTAATGCCCACGTAACCTTACATGCCATGAGTAATTTGGTAAGTAACTTAACCATAGATTTTATACCGACAGCACCTCTTGACTTCGACTGTTGCTTTGATATGGATAAAACTAACGACTACGAGAAATTACAATTGGACATGCCTATGTCTAACCTAATGTCATCGGTAGATGATTTGAGAATGGCCAGTATGAAGGCCGATGATTTAGGTAAGTTAATAAAACAGCAAGAAGAAAATGATTATTCGAAGTGGTATATACATATAACCACATGGAGTTCTGTAATGGGTACGATCATATTCGTAACCTTGACTTGTTGTTGTTGCATTTGCTGTTGTAAGAGCTACAGAACTTTAATATTTTGGTTATGGGATAAATGGACTCCAAGAAAATGCTGGAAGGAGACGACCGAGAGGCTGTGTGTTAACATACATAATTACTCTGGGCATGATCGTGTAGTATACACTAAAACTACAGGTAATGATGAGAGTTCACCTGTCGTGTCCCTCAAGTCATCACCGCTTATCGGAGAAAGAATTAGAGACCCCAGTTGTCCACAGAATGTATCCCCAAAAGATGAAGAAGATAAAGATAGTATTGCGCATAGAACTAGAAATAAAAATAAAACATTTCGTTAGTAAAGTTTCGAATTATGTAATTCAAAACTTTCTATAGGGGGAAGAGTGTAATATATATTGAAGTATATCATAATATATATTGAAGTATATCATAATATATATTGAAGTATATCATAATATATATTGAAGTATATCATAATATATATATATTTTATAATATGAACATTCATTATAATGTATGACTGTCCTAAATTAACACAATTATTGACCTAATTGATCTTTTTGTTAAAATATGCTGAAGAATGATTTTAAAGAATTCTGTCATGAATATTTAAATAGGTATTACCTTTGTAGTTATTTGGAAAAGTCATGCAGTATAAGGGATTGTTACACAATAGGTAGTCTTACCTAATGATGACTTAGCTTTTAAAAGGTCATAGGTTAAGCGCATTCAATACGCTTTTCAGAAAGGGAGAATCTGGTTACATGTACAATACAACCAAATTGATTCTCACGTATACATTGTAACTACGTCATTACTCAACTGGTATATATGTATGAAACTTATGATTGTAAGTTAGACAGTTTTTTTTCATCGGTGTTACCGATACCCTGTCTCACGTTTTTTTGTATTAAAGTCTGTTTGTTTCTCACTACTGCTCCGCTGTGTCTTCTTATAGTTAGGTTTAATCCTATCTACTAACCACATTTCCGAAGAATTCCTGGGGTTGATTCCTAATCTATAAATTTACAGATATCTACTAGAACTTCAAGACGATCTTCACCTCCTGACACAACTCTTACTTATTTTGATTATTATTTATACTTTAAAAATAATCCTTATAATTATAGAAGGAATCGACCACCCAGATATTACATGCATAACAGTGAATTACATGGTCTTTATAGGAAGCCAGATATAATAAGAACAGTTAAGTCTTGTAGACTGCGATGGGCAGGATATGTGGCACGAATGGGGAATGAAAGAGGTGCATGGAAGCTTCTTGTAGGAAAACCAGAGGGAAAACGCTCAGTTGGTAGACCAAGAATGAGGTGGGAGAATAACATTAACTGTGATTTGAGGGAAGTAGATTATACAGGGGATGATTAGAAAACATTAGCTCAGGATAGGGATGTATGGAGAGCTTATATCCGCGCGGCCATGAACCTATGGGTTCGATAGTGCCAGTGAGTTAGTTAGTACGTATGTAATCAAAGAAGGTAAAATTGCAAAAAAAATCCGTTAAGACCTAAAAAAGGGTCAATTAGCCAAAAAAAAAGTAAAAAAAAGGATAAATAAAACCCACCGTTTTCTGGCCTACAGTGACCCAAAATGTATATGCATTAAGTTGGGCCTCGTGTTCTAACATAAAAATAAAATATTATATTACGATGCAATGTTGGGAAGTGGTTTTTACAGAATGGAGGAAAATGTTTAAAAACCGAGCGATTGCGAGGTTTTTAATTTCAGAGATTCTGTAAAACACTTTACAAACGTGGGTTGTAGGCCTACATTATTTTTTGCGCGATGGTGTTTAGAAAATAATAAATAATAGTAAAATAACTCTTTGTTCCTCAAGATTTCCCTCACTTGTCATTAGCTGTTCATTTCCATTATATAATGTATTTCTATATTTTAACATATATTTAGTTTTATTGATATGTCCCAATTTCTTAGTGTTACTCTATTTACAAAATTCGTCGTATCACAGAGTTGTCAGGACTCGGTATCTTCGAAAAAATTTATCAGAGCAACAAAAAAAGTCAAACAAAATTATATTATTTTCACTTTGTACTCAGTAAATAACTTATATTTAATTTACGTAATTTATTTTAACACCGAGCAAGTTGGGTCAAGCTGTAGCGTTTGATACTCGTATTGGGAGGTTCCGGGTTCAAATCCCAGTGCCGACAAACCTGATTGAGATTTTTCCTGGTTTTCCTCCCACGTCAAGGCATGTGCTGGGTTTTAATTCAATAATTTAATATTATTAATTTCAAAACATTTAATGAAAATAAAATCATAATTAAATAGGTATATTAAATGAAAAGACGCTAGGTGACCTGGATGTTAGAGACGTCTTTAAATAATAAATATACATTTCATAATTATGCACACATTTTATTATTAAAATAAGTATTATGTTATCAATTTTTAAAACTTATTTTACAATTTTATTGTTTCTTAAGCGCCTAAATACATTATTGGAGCCTATATATCAGGTGTGTAACAATGGCGGTAGAGTTAAGCATTGTTATGCATGTAGGCAGAATAAAAATGGTTTTCACAGAAGAAGCCTCTTGGCTTCATTTGTTCAATTACAACGCTATGAAAAAAGTATCGATGCCGAATATATTAATAGCTTTAAATATAACATTTGAAGCGCTGCAAACAATCTAAACAAATATATTTTAAACATAATTCTCAGTCGAGAAAGATTAGAATTATTAAAATTTATATTACATTGTGTAGTTGAAGTAGTGATATAACTACTCCATGTTGGAAATACTATTGCTAATCAATTATAACTGAAACTTTATTAAATTTTCCATATAAAATTATCTAACTCAGCGAGGATCCGAGTTCCTGTAAAATTTAGTTTTCTGGAGATAGAACATTAGCTGATATATATTTGAATGTAGGTCGTTATAAATACGATAAGACAAATTTTATTATCGACAAGTTTCTTAAAATTACTGCTACAACATTTTTTAAATATTTCAGAATAATTTAATACATGAAATTATAATTTCTACTTGTTTATGTTAAATATATAATACTCACAAAAAAAAATAAATTCACTGCGCCCTGAAGATATTTCTTCTTAAAAATACGACACACTACAAAATCGCGCACAATAACTCTTCAAGCTGTTGATTCTGCGGCCTCCAAAGTTGTAGCAAGATTCCGGAAGAAAAACGAGGTTTCAAGAAGCACCCTATTGAATGTTGGGTAATTGAAAATTATACAGTCGATACAGGGATTGGGAGATCTTACGTCATTGGCATCTTCATTAGAGACATTTTAAACACACCGCCATCTGTAATCCATAAGATAATTTAATTTATTTGTAAGATGGCAGCACATTTTTTTTACAATTTGAATTTTTTTAATGTATTTTCAAAATGTATTTCATCCATTTCGAAAATGAATTGTCTGTAGCCTATCACTTTGTCCTTATGGTAATCCTCTAATAAGTTTTATATAATATATCATAATTTGACAAGCGGATAGGCCGAGGATTTCTGGCGCGAAAAGTTAAAACTATTTCTATACAGCTGTTCCATATGTATATTTTATATCGGCTGCATTTCATTAACTCTGCAATAACCCCAATTTAAAAAAATCACATATTTAGATATAAATATATAAATCACGTGCATATTTTATATCGACCGCATTTCATTAACCCTGCAGAATCCCCAATTAAAAAAAAACTCACATATTTAGACATGGTGCATGCTATTATAAAAGTTGTACGCTACAATGTTCGACATTGTTCAACTTATTAAAACAATTATTTCCCTACAGATGTCATGAATGGTATGAGACATCTAGTAGCCAATTAAAGTATTATTAGGAAATTGAAGGTCGGTAAATTTTCCTTATAGCACTCTTACAAATGTTCAGCCTTGAGTCCCACCTCCCGGAGGACTTGCTCATCATCACATGGTAGTCAAATTAATAATTTAGTTAACGACAGCTGAAGTTTTCGGATTTAGAATGGCAGTGTTTGCCATCTCTCTATTACCAGCCTCACTTCACCATGCCATATCTCCTGCCCATCACAGTACACGATACTTAACTATTTTTATTATATCTGGCTTCCTATAAACATCACTGTTATATAGTCTTCCTCATTCGCCTGTCTGTTCAACTGTCATCGATCCAAAAATTCTCCTAAGAACTTTATTCTCAAATACTCGTAATCTTTTCTTCTCCCTTAAAATCCATATGACTGGGAGAAATAAGACACAATATTATGAAATTGTCCACCGCTGTGGTCTCGAGGTAGCGTGCTGCCTTGTCACGCAGCGGGCCCGGGTTCGATTTCCGGTCGGGACAGCCTCCTGGGTGAGGTTTTTTCGGGGTTTTTCCTCACCTGTAAGACAAATGTCAGGAAGCTTAGGACCCAAAGATCCCCGAAAATCTCCGGCCATCATTATCATCCTTATCATTATCATCAACATCCTTCACCGGTGTGGAAAGCAACGGGAAGCTATGACACCTATAATTCCCTAGTAAAGCTGCAAAACATAGTATGACAATGCTATGATTGCAGTGAAAGACCTGCCCTCGGGCAGAACACTATGGAATGGAAGGGAATTATGAAATTAGAGAGACATTAAAGACAGAAAAACTGATAACGGATAAAGATAAAATAGTTTAAAATGGTTTGGGAAGACTGCCATAGAGAATCTCAAGGCACAAAGAAAATGACCGTGAGGAAGCGCATAAAATACGAACAAACATTTATTTTTATATATTATTCAAGAATTTATAGATGAAAATAGGACTTGCCACAGAACAGTGGGTTAAGGAAACACGTAACAAACTATTAAACCCGTAGCAGACATGAGCTCTCCATACATCCCTATCCTGAGCTAATGTTTTCCATTCATCCCCTGTATAACATACTTCCCTCAAGTCATGGTTAATGTTATTCTCGTCTCTCTACTCAGGTTTTCATGTCCCTCATTCATGCCACATGTCCTGCCTGCTCTCTGGTTTTCCTACATAAAATTTCCATGGCCCTCTTTTAATCCCAATTCGTGCCACGTGCCCTGCCTATCGCAGTCCACGAAACTTAACTGTTCTTATTACATCTGGTTTCCTATAGAATCATGTGGCTCACCGTTATATGGTCTCGACCGGGGATTGAACCCAGGTCCGCTGCATACGAGGCAGCGATGCTACCCCGAGAACAAAAACACTAACTAACTGCCAGTATCTAACTTGTAGGTTCATGGCCGCGCGGACATAAGCTCTCCATACATCCCTATCCTGAACTAATGTTTTCCAATCATTCCCTGTATAATCTACTTCCCTCAAATCATTTGTTTTATTCACTACCACCAGGTTGTCATTTCTCTCCTGACATCACGTTATTGTAACCCACTTCTGAGGTTGGGGCGCCTTGAAGACGGAATTACGCTGCCCTGATTATATATGATTGGTGATGATGATGCGCCAGGAGAGGCTTGTTAATGATGTTCGGGCCTGACATTTGTCTTACAGGTGAGGACCACCCGTACCTCGACACTACACTCCCTCAAATCATGTTATTTTCCCACCAACTGGGCGTTTTCCTACAAGAAGCTTCCAAAGACACAGCTTATTGTTAATGTTAGAATTACAACTTCATATTGGGGCACGCCGTAGCGTAGTTGTTAAGGCAGTACGCTAAAACATCGAGGTTTTAAGTTCTGGTGGGATCACGATTTTTAAACTGACCTAAATATTCTGGCCTTGAGTCCACTCACCCTCTAACGGAAATGAGTACTTAGACACTTGTTCTAGGGATAAAGGCGGCCATAGGGCTGCTATCAAGTGCCGATTGTTTAAAAAAGTGGAGCCTCCTACTATCCCCAAGGGCCTCATGAGACTTGTAGCGAGATTATTTTATCTTATTGTTTTATCTTCTTCTTCTTCTTCTTCTTCTTCTTATTATTATTATTATTATTATTATTATTATTATTATTATTATTATTATTATTATTATTATTATTATTATTTTTAGTCCACCGCTGTGGTCTCGAGGTAGCGTGCTGCCTTGTCACGCAGCGGGCCTGGGTTCGATTCCCGGTCGGGACAGTTTTTCTGGGTGAGGTTTTTATCGGGATTTTTCCTCGCGTGTAAGACAAATATCAGGAAAACTTTAAGGCGCAAACGGTCCCCGAAATCATATGGCCATCATCACCATCCTTCACCGGTGTGGAAAGCAACGGGAAGCTACCATACCTACAATTCCCTAGTAAAGCTGCAAGCATAGCATGAAAATGCTATGATTGCAGCGAAGGACCTGCCTGCGGGCAAAATTACTATGAATGGATTATTATTATTATTATTATTATTATTATTATTATTATTATTATTATTATTATTATTATTATTATTATTATTATTATTATTATTATTATTATTATTATTATTATTGCAGTGAAGGACCTGCCCTCGGGCAGAATTACTATGGATGGATTATTATTATAATAATAATAATTATTATAATAATAATAATAATAATAATAATTATTATTATTATTATTATTATTATTATTATTATTATTATTATTATTATAACTTTAATTAAAGAAAATTTGTGAATTGTATTACAAAGTGATAGTCTGTAGTCATTTATGTACTTTTTTAAACTCATGTTAATTATAAGATGAGTTGGAGAAAATCTCAATGATGAGGACAATTCTCAAAATGAACGAATTATTATTAAATAAATTATTATTATTATTAAATAAATTATAATAATAATAATAATAATAATAATTATATTATTATATAATAATAATTATTATTATTATTATTATTATTATTATTATTATTATTATTATTATTATTATTATTATTATTATTATTATTATTATTATTATTTTTATTATTAGATGGAGTAGATGGATAGAGACGAGTGGAGAAGAAAAAAAATTTTAGGCACAGAAAGATGTGTAAACATTAAAATCTGTATAAAAATAAATAAATAATAATAATACATTGTATTATTATTATTATTATTATTATTATTATTATTATTATTATTATTAAACTGTTTTGTGTTACTTTTTTATTATTACTTATTATTTTATTATACTGTCATTGTATTATTATTGTTACGGTACTAGTACTCCTTATTATCGTTATTATTGATTTTGCAGTTAATCTAATATTTAATACGTTATGGTTTATGTAAGGATTATTAGAGGTTTATATTTATAAAGAGGGAAAACGCCCATTAGCTCAAGATAGGGATGTGCGGAGAGCTTATGTCCGTGCGGCCATGAACCTACGGGTTAGATAGTGCCATGAGTACAAGTATAAAGTTTGAAAATGTTTGGTTAATGAACACGTGGACACAGTCTGAGACATGGCAACACTGGCCTTTATTGATCGTCTCCAGTCAATCGAAATGGAGATCAACGGCTCTGTATAAATTTTTTACACCTTATATTGTTTTTAATATTTACACGAAATCTTTCAAACTAATATAAAAAATAAACGTTTACAGATGATCTTGGATAAATATGCTATTAAAATATGCTATTGAAATACCTCTGAGCTATCGGGCTTAATATATATTTTATTTTATTTCGCAAAGTTTTTAATCATTTCACATTTACATTATAAATACAGTTTATTGATGTTGTCAGGATTTGGTACACTTGAGCAAGGTCACGCGAACATTCTACCAAGCGATTGTCTTTTGTTCGATGGCAACACCGCTCGTTTTCTTATCTCGAGGTTGACAGACAATACAAGTTTGATACTGACGAAGAAAAGCTGTACGGCGTTCTTATAGCACCTATAACAGTTAACAAACTAGCAGTTTTAACTGTTAATAACCTATGATTATAACAGTTTATACAAATGTTTTAAACTTAAAAGGTAACAAAGGGGTTATCCTAACTTTAGGTATACATTTTTTTTTGTTTAGAATATATTATTGATTAGGTCACATTTTGGTTAGTTTTTAATATTTCTTGGTTTAAACTTTATATTTAATTTTTTTGCCGGATAGTTGTGACCAGACATAACTGTTATACTGTTATAAATTCTCATTGTTTGCTTGGCAGTGTGACATGAATATTACAAAGTGAGAACTGATCTATAGTTCAGCTGGGGATTCTATGCCAGGAGTACATCTAAATAATTCGTACAGATTATTGTAGCATTAAGGTAACTTATGCTAATTTTTTCATAAGAAGTGGCTTGGAATTTAATTAGAAATGGAGGTAATTGTCATATTTATAATTTAAAACATCGTATTAGGAAAAACTTTCCACATCATTACGGTATGTATTTAGTTGAATCTTGTAAAGTTATGTAGCTCTCTGTCTTCCACATTCACCTAAATCTAACTGGAATTAGTATTATGAATTAATTCAGAGTGGATTGTTTAAAATGTCTATAAATACATATCCCATACCGGTAGGCCTACGTGTTTTGCGTTGCTTTGAGTCCCCATGGTGGAGAACATTTTCTCATGTAATTTCGGTCGGTATGGGACAGGTGCCCACCCAGAATCGTGAGGAATTTGAGTTGCGGCTTTAGGTTGAGAAAACCAACTATAACAGCTAGGGGTCCCGAATTCTGATAATCACTATAGTGACTCCACTTCTGATTAGCAGATGTGAGGCCAGCAGACTGTTTGTAATTATTGTTACTAGCTATTTGAATTCAGCCACTTCTCAATTTTTCCTCATTTGTCATTAACTGTTCATTTCCATTATATAATAGGGTGAGTCCCCATGGTGGAGAACATTTTCTCATGTAATTTCGGTCGGTATGGGACAGGTGCCCACCCAGAATCGTGAGGAATTTGAGTTGCGGCTTTAGGTTGAGAAAACCAACTATAACAGCTAGGGGTCCCGAATTCTGATAATCACTATAGTGACTCCACTTCTGATTAGCAGATGTGAGGCCAGCAGACTGTTTGTAATTATTGTTACTAGCTATTTGAATTCAGCCACTTCTCAATTTTTCCTCATTTGTCATTAACTGTTCATTTCCATTATATAATAGGGTGGGCCGAAAAAAGTCTTTTTTTTTTATTTCGAAGTTGTAATAGCGCGGAAAAGTTGTGAATTATATAGACAAAAGAAACGAAAAAAATATATATCAAATTCGGTTGACATCTTCCAGTCGCGCAAAGGCTCTAAAGTTTGACAAGATATGAAAAAACGTCATTTTTGAGTTATATTTCTTTAATTTTCTAATTAGGCGTTTTCGTAATGTAATAGTTTGTAACGTCCTTCAAATAGAGCCTAAAAACATTGTGTTTTAATTTGGTTTAGATCAGTTGATATCTTCCGGTCGCGCATAAGCCCCAAAATTTGCCAGAATAATGAACAAGTTATATTTTTACACATTTTTTTATATTAGGTAAACAACTTCCAGAATATTGATTGTCAGATCCCATAGACAGATATAAACGTGCTTAGCAAAGATCAGCAATACCTACTTGATATTAAATAAATAATAGTTTTAAAAAACTAAAAGAACACGCTTTATTAGAAAACTAAAAAATGAAAAATAATTTTAATTTCCAATACGCTTGGGATAAAATTAAAGTGGTCAACAAAAAAATCATCTCCAACACATATAGAATAAAACTAGAGTTATCAACAAAAAGAAAATAATTTTACCATCAAAAGCGTGGGGTGCTCTATATCAATTAATATATTTGATAATAAACAGATATTGGTAAAAGTAAGCTCTCTAAGAAGAAAATGTAAACATCATAAAAAGCACCCCACGCTTTTGATGGTAAAATTATTTTCTTTTTCTTGATAACTCTAGTTTTATTCTATATATGTTGGAGATGATTTTTTTGTTGACCACTTTATTTTATCCCAAGCGTAATGGAAATTAAAATAATTTTTCATTTTTTAGTTTTCTAATAAAGTGTGTTCTTTTAGTTTTTTAAAACTATTATTTATTTTTTTTTTGTTTAGTTTTTTATATTTTACAGAAAAAGATAGAATATGTAAATATCTTTAAATTCGATACTATTGTAGTATGAGCTAAAAGTAGTACTCTTCTATAAAAAAACCCTCCCAGCCGGATTTGAACCAGCGACATGTGGATATAAACCCGGGCCCGCTGCGTGACAAGGCAGCACGCTACCTCGAGACCACAGCGGTAGCCTTAACTGTTCGTATTATATCAGGTTTCCTGTAAACATCATGTAGATCTTCCCCATTCGCCTGTCTGTTCAAGTCTCTTTGATCCAATAATTCTAAGAAATGTATTCTCAAATACTCGCAATATTTTCTCCTCCCATACGAGTCCATTTTTCACATCCTTATAAACTGGGAGAATAAAAAAACAACAAGAGATAAGACACACAAATTATGAAATTGGCGAGACAACGGATAAAGAGAAAATAATTTAAATGTCTCAAGGCACAAGGAAAATGGCCATGAGGAAGAATGGATAAATCAACTTACAAGAGGGGGGGTGCACATGTGAAGAAAAGTACGGGAGGATGGAGACAAATGAAGGAATATTTGGAATCGACCTTCCAAAAGGAGAACATGATAAGAGGATGAATAATAGCTGATCAGGACTCCTTGCATAAAATAATACTGACATTACAACAACAAAAAATGATGGAAGGACTTTTCATGGAAATAATCGCATATGACAACTTGTACAAGTGAGTTTCACTCGACTTGCGGCCACTAGCATGGGCAACGCGAGTTGATGACTCAATACTTGCAGTCACTTTTCCCGCTATCGCCGCAGGTCGAGTGAAACTCGCTGTATTAATAAAACAACAAGATTAAAAAAATTATAGTTTATTTACTATTGATAATATACCCATATATAAAAGATGCTGAAAAAACAAGTAAATGCATTTTTTCTATAAAATATAGAATTTTAATAATATGACGTAACTCCTGTATGCCAAAAATTTGAAGGCGAATAAACCCATGAGTAAACTGTTTCACAGCTCTAAAAGATAGTCTTTTCCACGGAGAATTTCATAGCACTTCAAACTCCATTTAAAAAAATGACTTAACGTGCATATTTCCCTGTACCCTTGTTATTCATTTGTTACAAACAACAAATGTGATTTTTATGTGAATCCAGTGATAGGAACTATTTTTGTATTGTGCACTAGCTAATACCCGTCGTGCGCTGCTATGCCTAAATAAATAAAACAATTAGGCCTATGTGTTTTTATGATAAGTTGAATAAGTAAAAGAAAAATAATTATAAATTTATATCGTAATTATTTTTAGATACCCCGTGCTGATTACCCGGCGTTGCCCGGGAATCTAGCTATTCCGATAAATGAGCTGAAAGACGAAAATTAATGTGTTTTTGTGTTTAAGTAAAAAGCAAAAATTTATATCATAATTATTTTAGATACAGTAACACAATAAATGGAACAGCCACTATATCGTTACTGAGACAATTGTAATAATCTTGCGCTTAGTCAGTTTGGAAAAAAATAGGATTGACTTTGTTTACAGCAGTTGTAACTGGTGGACACCCTCCCTCTACATAATATAATTATACATTTAAATTGACGAAATAATGAAGTATATAAAATAACAGAATTGAATAGAAATTAATAGAAAATAAAAGGAAACGATTTTATTCACAAAAACTTTTTTTTTGCATTAATTTGTTATATTTAAACTATGACACAATAAATGGAACAGCCATTACACCCTTCTTGCCGAGACAGTTACAGACTTTCGCCTATGTTTTGTAATCAGTTTGGAAAATATAATAACTTTGTTTACAGCAGTTACATCTAGTGGACACCTTCCCTCTACATAATATAAATATAGGTAATATTTGACGAAATTATGAAGTATATAAAATAATAGAATTGAATAGACATTAATAGATGATAAAAAGAAAAGTTTTTATTTATTAAAAACAGATTTTTACGTTAATTTGTTATATTTAAACTACGACACGATAAATGGAACAGCCATTACACCCTTCTTGCCGAGAGAGTTACAGACTTACGCCTATGTTTTGTAATCAGTTTGGAAAATATAATAACTTTGTTTACAGCAGTTACATCTAGTGGACGCCTTCCCTCTACATAATATAAATATAGGTAATATTTGACGAAATTATGAAGTATATAAAATAATAGAATTGAATAGACATTAATAGAAGATAAAAAGAAAAGTTTTTATTTATTAAAAACAGATTTTTACGTTAATTTGTTATATGTAAACTATAACACAATAAATGGAACAGCCATTACACCCTTCTCGCCGAAACACAGACTTTCACCTACGTACTTTTATCAGTTTGGCAAACTGTTTGTTTACAGCAGTTATAACTAGTAGACACCTTCCCTGTACGTGATATAATATTACATAATATTTTATGAAATTATGAAGTATATAAAATAACAGAATTGAATAGAGATGAATACTTAATAAAAGGATAAAGTTTTCATTAAAAAAAACATATTTTTACGCCAATTTGTTATATTTAAACTATGACACGATAAACGGAACAGCCATGGCGTCGTTTTAACCGAGAGAGAAAATATAACATTTTAACTTAAACTGCTTAAAGTTGGTTGCGAATTTTGTAAACTTCAAACCGTAAATATTTAGTTCTAATACTTTGGTAACACATTAATATTATTTTAGCTTGTGTATTTAATCATTTTTATGCTTAGTATGCAGTGAATATATAGGCCTTATTATCATGGGCATTTTTTCGGCCCGCCCTATTATATAATGTATTTCTGTGTTACCATATATTTAGTTTGCAAAAAGTTTAGTTTAGCTTCTGCAATAAATTTTCTAAGTCCTACAAAAGTGTCATGCAAACATTTGAAATTGTATGAAATGTTAATAATGATGGAAGAATTAGATAGAATGTGTAGAAAATCAAGGGGCAGTTAATCTAAAGTAAAAGATATGACTTAATAACAAGAAAGAATCTAAACTATATTCAACTATGATTTAACTTGACTTCTTTCGAGTATTGATAGTGTAATATTCTACAAACCTCAAGATCAGTTACATGAGACATTTCGCGAATTTGAAAATTATTTATTTTGTTTATCATGAATGTTTTTTTACAAATTTGGTAGTGATTGAATGTGTTTAGACAGCACTCACAGAGTAAAACTTACAGCTGGATGATTTTATGTGATCTAATAAAACAAATTAACAATTTTTCAGTAAAATTAAACAAAAATATTGTCACATGTGGCCAAAGCATTTAGTTAGTTTATGCTGACTACTTAACTCATGTCGCAAATGGTAGTCAGTGACCAATCACGTTTCAATGAATTCTGTTTTACAGTCGTGTTTCACCTCGTTCTTTATCGATTTCTCTTTATCAGCTGCTGCTTTTGTGATAAAGAAAGCTCCTCCTTTTTTAATATTCTGAACAGGTTAGAACATTATTTTTCTCCAACAAATACATTGAATATAGCAAATAATGAATAGATTCAGTTATTTTAATGAGTTATTTATTCAAAATATAAATGATTTACCTATAATGTTGATTATAATAGTCTGATGTGTTTCATTATTTCTCTACTAGAGTGCATTCTTACAATATTGCGATCCTATTTGGCAATAAATAATATGATCGAGTTGCAGTGAATATACATAACCTCACATTTCTAATTTGTTTTCAAACATCGCCGTTTACATTAACAATATAAATATTTTAAAACACCGGTAACTATATTCAAATAATTATTTTTTAGTAAAGAGCTTAATTTTATTCGTTAAATAGTCCTAACAAATGCCGCTCTTGATTTCTAAATTCTCTAGATAAATTCACTCCTCACTTGGTGAGTCGTGAATTTATCGATAATTTGGAAATCACTCGTGGAATTACTTACGATGATGTAGTACTATTGGGTGATAGCGAGGCGATACTAAGGGCCAACTCACATAGGCTACATTATTGAGTAACACTAATAAATTGGGACTGGAGGTAAACATCAATACAACGCTAAACATAATATGGTCACACATAGAAATACATTATACAATGGAAATGGACAGCTAATGACAAATGAGATAAATTTTAAAGAAGTGGTTGAATTCAAATACCTGAAGGTAAAATGGTCCCACTACAGGCCTCGTCCTATTGAAATCACATGCAGCCAATTTGAATGCAAAATAACATGCTACTAACTAAATATCAACAATTTAATACAGAATTTAGTGCAAAAGTGATCTGTCTCTATAGAGTGGAAAAATGATCTAACACATGATATAATAGAACTGGTAGAATAATATTATATATTTTCAGTTTAACGTTTTTTGAAAGGAGTTGGGACGTAAAGAGTCCCTGTAATACATAATAGCAGGCATTTCCAGAATTGAGCCTATGTTTAATTTCTTTGTGCATCTCATAACTTGTAACCCACTTCTGAGGTTGGGGCGCCTGGAAGGCGGAGTTACGTTGCCCCGATGATATGATGGGTGTTGATGATGATAGTGGCGCACCAGGAGAGTCCCTAATGCTAAGCTTAATCTAAGATGAATATGAATGATGATGATGATTGCGATGGCCATATGATTTCGGGGACCGTTTGGGCCTTAAAGTTTTCCTGACATTTGTCTTACAGATGAGAAAAACCCCCGATAAAAACCTCATCCAGAAAGCTGTCCCGACCGGGGATCGAACCCGGGCCCGCTGCGTGACAAGGCAGCACGCTACCTCGAGACCATAGCGGTGGACTTATACAAGTCTTAACTGTTCGTATTATATCAGGTTTCCTATAAAGATCATTTAATACACAAGTGATCTTCTTGGTGATAAAATATTAAAATATATATGCAGTCAATATGCCCATTTTAAAACATTAATTGGTGAAATGGGCATATTGACTGCATATATATTTTAATTTTTTATAAAGATCATGTAGATCTTCCCCATTCGCCTGTCTGTTCAAGTCTCTTTGATCCAATAATTCTAAGAAATGTATTCTCAAATCCTCGCAATATTTTCTCCTCCCATAAGAGTCCATTTTTCACATCCTTATAACTGGGAGAATAAAAAAACAACAAGAGATAAGACACAAAATTATGAAATTGGCGAGACAACGGATAAAGAGAAAATAATTTTAAATGTCTCAAGGCACAAGGAAAATGGCCATGAGGAAGATGGATAAATCAACTTACAAGAGAGGGGGTGCACATGTGAAGAAAAGTACGGGAGGATGGAGACAAATGAAGGAATATTTGGAATCGACCTTCCAAAAGGAGAACATGATAAGAGGATGAATAATAGCTGATCAGGACTCCTTGCGTAAAATAATACTGACATTACAACAACAACAAAAAATGGAAGGACTTTTCATGGAAATAATCGCATATGACAACTTGTATAGGTCGCGCAAGGGATATTGAAGAATGTCCTTGACCGTAAATCCAATGGTAGAGCCTATCAATATTGCTGAGCTGTGAATTCCCTGTCTGCCACGTGTACAAACAAAACAGTTCCTCTACAAAACATGTACAGTCCATAGAGAATAATAGTGAGACGCGGATGTGTTGATTTTAGATTTTAAACCATAGACTTTAATTATAATATTTTGTACACTTGCTGTCTGAAGTCTTAAAATTATAGTGCAATGTGAATGTCGGGTCCCTCAGCCATTATAACTGGTCCTCTCAACCTGGACCCGCTACTTATTGTAGCTACCCAAATGCCTCACGATGCTGGGTGGGCATCGGTCCCATACTCGCAGAAATTCCTTGAGAACATTTCTTCCCCCGTGGATACTCGAACCAGCGCAGGTCCCGTAGCTCTGCGCCAAGGCATCTCGCCTTAATCACGTGGCTACGGCGCGGGGAAGACTATAAATTGTTTAAATTAAAGTGACATTTAGTGGTTATTTAAAACATTAAAAGTGTGATATAAACCAAATACAGTGTGTGTGTGTGTGTGTGTGTGTGTGTATATATATATATATATATATATAGTGAATATACTTCCTCCACGGATAAAGATGTCCCAACTCACTGGCACTATCGAACCCGTAGGTTCATGGCCGCGCGGACATAAGCTCTCTGTACATCCCTATCCTGAGCTAATGTTTTACAATCATTCCCCGTATAATCTACTTCCCTCAAATCATAGTTAATGTTATTCTCCCACCTCATTCTTGGTCTACCAACTGGGCGTTTTCCCTCTGGTTTTCCTACAAGAAGCTTCCATGCACGTCTTTCATTCCCCATTCGTGCCACATGTCCTGCCTATCGCAGTCTACGATAAAGATTACCTATATTATTTAATTTTTGTAGTGAGATTTTTAAAATGTTTAACAGTGACTGTATTTGAGGGAGTTAGCAATGACGTGTGGTCTACTTCCTATTGGCTGAGACCTACATCTGGTTAGTACAGGACTCGCATCTAAGCTCCCATTACAAATTTCATTCGTCAGGAATCATTGCTAGCGTTATACAAGTGAGTTTCACTCGACTTGCGGCCACTAGCATGGGCAACGCGACTTGATGACTCAATACTTGCAGTCACTTTTCTCGCTATCGGCCGCAGGTCGAGTGAAACTCGCTGTATTAATAAAACAACAAGATTAAAAAATTATAGTTTATTTACTATTGATAATATACCCATATATAAAAGATGCAGAAAAAACAAGTAAATGCATTTTTTTCTATAAAATATAGAATTGTAATAATATGACGTAACTCCTGTATGCCAAAAATTTGAAGGCGAATAAACCCATGAGTAAACTGTTTCACAGCTCTAAAAGATAGTCCTTTCCACGGAGAATTTCATAGCACTTCAAACTCCATTTAAGAAAATGACTTAACGTGCATATTTCCCTGTACCCTTGTTATTCAAACTCCATTTAAAAAAATGACTTAACGTGCATATTTCCCTGTACCCTTGTTATTCATTTGTTGCAAACAACAAATGGATTTTTATGTGAATCCAGTGATAGGAACTATTTTTGTATTGTGCATTAGCTAATACCCGTCGTGCGCTGTTATGCCTAAATAAATAAAACAATTAGGCCTATGTGTTTTTATGATAAGTTGAATAAGTAAAAGAAAAATTTATATCGTAATTATTTTTAGATACCCCGTGCTGATTACCCGGCGTTGCCCGGGAATCTAGCTATTCCGATAAATGAGCTGAAAGACGAAAATTAATGTGTTTTTGTGTTTAAGTAAAAGCAAAAATTTATATCATAATTAGTTTAGATACAGTAACACAATAAATGGAACAGCCACTATATCGTTGTTACTGAGACAATTGTAATAATCTTGCGCCTAGTCAGTTTGGAAAAAATAGGATTGACTTTGTTTACAGCAGTTGTAACTGGTGGACACCCTCCCTCTACATAATATAATTAACTTATACATTTAAATTGACGAAATAATGAAGTATATAAAATAACAGAATTGAATAGAAATTAATAGAAAATAAAAGGAAATGATTTTATTCACAAAAACTTTTTTTTTTGCATTAATTTGTTATATCTAAACTATGACACAATAAATGGAACAGCCATTACGCCCTTCTTACCGAGACAGTTACAGACTTACGCCTATGTTTTGTAATCAGTTTGGAAAATATAATAACTTTGTTTACAGCAGTTACATCTAGTGGACACCTTCCCTCTACATAATATAAATATAGGTAATATTTGACGAAATTATGAAGTATATAAAATAATAGAATTGAATATACATTAATAGATGATAAAAAGAAAAGTTTTTATTTATTAAAAACAGATTTTTACGTTAATTTGTTATATGTAAACTATAACACAATAAATGGAACAGCCATTACACCCTTCTCGCCGAAACAAAGACTTTCACCTACGTACTTTTATCAGTTTGGCAAACTGTTTGTTTACAGCAGTTATAACTAGTAGACACCTTCCCTGTACGTGATATAATATTACATAATATTTTATGAAATTATGAAGTATATAAAATAACAGAATTGAATAGAGATGAATACTTAATAAAAGGATAAAGTTTTTATAAAAAAACAGATTTTTACGCCAATTTGTTATATTTAAACTATGACACGATAAACGGAACAGCCATTGCGTCGTTTTAACCGAGAGAGATAATATAACATTTTAACTTAAACTGCGTAAAGTTGGATGCGAATTTTGTAAACTTCAAACCGGTAAATATTTAGTCCTAATACTTTGGTAACACATTAATATTATTTTAGCTTGTGTATTTAATCATTTTTATGCTTAGTATACAGTGAATATATAGGGCTAATTATCATGGGCACAGCCAGCATTGGATTAAGGGGGTGCAATTTTTTTTTACACCTTCCGGGTACAAATGAACAAATACAAAATAGTACCTTTATTTTTTAAACAAAGTCCACCGCTGTGGTCTCGAGGTAGCGTGCTGCCTTGTCACGCAGCGGGCCCGGTTTCGATCCCCGGTCGGGACAAGTTTTCTGGGTGATGGTTTTTTCGGGGGTTTTTCCTCACTTGTAAGACAAATTTCAGGAAACTTTAAGGCCAAAACGGTCCCCGAAGATCATCTGGCCATCCTTATCATTAACGTATTAAGTTTAGCATTAAAGTCTCTCCTGGCGCATCATTACTATCATCATCACTTATCCTATATCATCGGCACAGCGTAACTCCGCCTTCCAGGCGCCCCAAACTCAGAAGTGGGTTACAATACCGCCATGTCAGAAGAGAATACCAGAATGTCGAAATGGCAATGTGATGACATAAAAAAATGAAATGAACTTCAATATATTTCGAAAGAAAACTACAGCGTCATTGAAGAGAAAATGTGAAGAATAATACTGAAATGATTCCAGAATTTGTAGGCTCTGTGTCAAGATTACTTCTTAATGGTTATACTTAATTGTATTGAAGCTGTTAGCTACTAATAAACACACACAGTCCGCTCGCCTTTTCGTTTGAGAAACAAATGTAAGTACGTATTGTTTGAATTTTTCAATATCATTTTAATAAGTTTTCCGTACAGACTGAGCATACATTGTAGATCGGTACCATGTCTTGGGTGCTAAAAGTGCGTTCAATCGACGTCGTAATGCGTGGTAAAGACAGGCATATTACAATTGTTTTTTTCTCTCTTCTTCTTCTTCTTCTTCTTCTTCGGCTTTCCCCCACTTATAGGTTTGCCGTCTTCAGTTTCCATTTATCTCTATCATTCCAATCTCCCTCTTCCAAATTCCTATCATCCAATATAGTTCTGACGTAGGTTTTCCATTTCCATCTTGGTCTGCCACGTTTATTTCTTCCAGGGGGTGACCATTGGTGTGTATTTTTTGGCCATCTTTCATTTTCCATTCTTTGTACATGGCCATACCATTTAAGCGTTTGATTTTCAATCCTCTTAACAACAGATGTGGTGACATTCATTTCTCTCCAAAGGAATTAATTTCTTATTTTATCCTGTCTTGTTTTTTGGGGGCTTCTTCTAAAGTAATAAAATTCAACTGTTCTAATAAAATAAAATTAGAAACAATTGTTTTTTCATTAATTAAATAAAAATAAAACGCAGTTTTATTTGATTTTCATATTTGTTATATAATTCAGTGACAGCTGTTTCGGTACACTGTACCTTCTTCAGACATGTTAACAAATTTACATAATTAAAATAACATAATTTGTTAACATGTCTGAAGAAGGTACCTACAGTGTACCGAAACAGCTGTCACTGAATTATATAATAAATATGAAAATCGAATAAAACTACGTTTTATTACACGCTTTATATATTAGCTTGACCTGTATCTATCTATCTATCTATGTAACGGAATCTTTCAACGCGATTTTCACCCACTTAAAATCATCGGATCGACTTGAAACTTTGAATACTTGTAGAGGACCCGTGACAATACAATAATTTCATATTTATTTTCTAAAATCCTGGCCATAATCATCAGAAAATCAAAAAAAGTGTTTTTGTATAAATGTAACGGAATCTTTCAACGCGATTTTCACCCACTTAGAAACATTGGATCGACTTGAAACTTTGTATACGTGTAGAGGACCCGTGACAATACAATAATTTCATATTTTGTTTCAAAAATCCTAGCCAGAATCATCCGAAAGTAAAAAAAAAAAAAAAAAAAATGAAAACTGGTATAATAGGTTGCGGACTTGTCGAGTTTTTAGTCAATCGTTGCAAGAGCTCAGTTGGTAGAGCAGTGAATTCATACTGGTACATAATTTCAGTAATCCATACGTAGCTGGTTCAAATCCGGCTGGGAGGTTTTCTTTTTATAGAAGAGTATTACTTTTAGCTCATACTACAATAGTATCGAATTTAAAGATATTTACATTTTTATCTTATTCTGTAAAATATTAAAACTAAAAAATAAATAATAGTTTTAAAAAACTAAAAGAACACGCTTTATTAGAAAACTAAAAAATGAAAAATAATTTTAATTTCCAGTACGCTTGGGATAAAATAAAGTGGTCAACAAAAAAATCATCTTCATCACATACAGAATAAAATTAGAGTTATCAACAAAAAGAAAATCATTTTACCATCAAAAGCGTGGGGTGATTTTTATGATTTTTACATTTTCTTCTTAGAGAGCTTACTTTTACCAATATATGTTTACTATCAAATATATTAATTGATATAGAGCATCCCACGCTTTTGATGGTAAAATTATTTTCTTTTTGTTGATAACTCTAATTTTATTCTATATGTGTTGGAGATGATTTTTTTTGTTGACCACTTTATTTTATCCTAAGCGTACTGGAAATTAAAATTATTTTTCATTTTTTAGCTTTCTAATAAAGCGTGTTCTTTTAGTTTTTTAAAACTATTATTTATTTTTATTCAATTAATAAATATGGATTTTCATCAAGTAAACACCAACTCAATTGATTAATTGCTTTTTTGATGGATGGAAAAAAATCGCACTCGTCCACAATTTTAACAAAATGATCTTATTTATCCTCGCCACTTCGTTTCATCCACACACGGTGCCGGTGGACACCCCTCGATGTTATAACACTCTGCTCGCCGTTGCTTAAACATCTTTCAGAGATGTTTTTAGGTTCTTAGGGCGTAGCATTTGAAGTTGAAAAGCAGGACCCTGGTGTTCTCCAAACCTGTGTGGAAGAAGTCCAAGTAGGGATTTAAAATGGCCACCTTAAAGTAATCTTCGGGATTACATTGTGGATTAGCTCGATGTGTCTGCTTATTGGATGATCTCCACACCCAGCTCGGAAGCAATAGTCTTCATGATGCCTTCGGAGATCTCATCATCTTTTTTTGCGATGATCTGTTACCATGCTTTTAAGGCTTTCAACATGGGCCGTGCATTTAATTAAATCTATAGCCACGGCTTGCAGACAGGTTCCAAATAAGTAGAATATTTTGCTATCAGGCACAAACAAATGATGAACGTACTTCTACTTGCAACTGATCAGCTTGTTTTCGGCTTGGTGCGTTTCCTTCTACGGCAATTAAATTCAGGCCTTTCATCAATTCCAAAAAGTGTTTCATAAATATCCCAATATTTTTATATTTTTATGACCAACGTGTTTCGCAGAGCATATGAATGCTTGAGACATGCTGTCTTCTCAGCGGCGACTTTTGAAAAAAAGTTTATAATATCCTTAATTGTAGCTATCGTGTTTCTCACCTCGGGCAAGCTATTCAAATCATTTACCACAAGATTTATTTTGTGGCTTGCGCAGTAAAAGTAAATATCTTGGGGGGGGGGAAACTCGCGCAGACGTTTCTGGACCCTGTTGTCTTTTCTTGTCATTGTCGAGCAGCCGTCATAGCCCTGGTCGACACAATGTCTGTCTCTACGGAAAAAAAGCTCAATTTCTGCATCAATTGACTGAACGTCCATTCAGTTCAACAAACCCCAGAAACTCTTCTCGAAGTTTATTCAGTTTCTCATAAAAACCCGCACACCATAGACAATTGTTACAGCTTTCACCAGCTAAAACACTGTAAGCGCTGTCATTTTTTACATCATCCGCAATAATTTTCTTTACCTCAAAGCCACATAATTCAATCAATAAAATTCATTTTTGAATTTGTGGTGGAAGGTAGGTAGCATTCTTAGCGTTTAAATGAGGTTTTAAGCTTATATCACCGGCATCAATTCTCCACTGTAGCAAATCCCTGAAGACGCCTTCATTCAATGTTTTACCCCTAAAAGGAAATACATCGACAGAAGATAATGGTATCCAAGATAGAAGATAAATATTTCAAGTTATCCGCCGCAATCTTCTTATTGCCACTTGGCCAGGACACTCAATAATTTAACCATAATTAAACAAATGCAAGAGCAATAAATAATTTCAATTATTGAATCTCTTAGGGAACTAAAAAATAAAACAATTGATAGTCATTAAATTCTCAGATTATAAATAAATAATTTAGTGCTATAACAACCAGGGCTTGGACAAAAGAATTAAAAAATAATAATAAAAAAATTGAAAATATTCCGCATTTCATTACTCTTTTAGATCCACTTAATTTCGCTTGGTATTAACAACTGTACTAACCAGACGTAGGTCTCAGCCAATAGGAAGTATGACCACACGTCATTGCTATCTCCCTCAAATACAGTCACTGCTAAACATTTTTAAAATCTCACTATAAAGATTAATTAATATAGGTAATCTTTATCGTAGACTGCTATGGGCAGGACATGTGGCACGAATGGGAAATGAAAGACGTGCATGGAAGCTTTTTGTAGGAAAACCAGAGGGAAAACGCCCAGTAGGTAGACCAAGAATGAGGTGGGAGAATAACATTAACTATGATTTGAGGGAAGTAGATTATACAGGGGAAGATTGGAAAACATTGGCTTAGGATGGTGATATATGGAGAGCTTATGTCCGCGCGACCATGAACCTACGGGTTCGATAGTGTCAGTGAGTTAATTAGTTAGGAGGCATTGTGTAAATAAAAAAAATCACAACTGTTAAGTAATTAACTAAATACACATTCACATCGCACTATAATTGAGGCAGCAAGTGTACAAAATATTATAATTAAAGTCTACGGTTTTAAATCTAAAATCAACACATCCGCGTCTCACTATAATTCTCTACGGACTGTACATAGGAACTGTTGTTTGTTCACGTCGCAGACAGGGAATTCACAGATCAGCAGTTTGGATAGGTTCTCCCATTCGATTTACGGTCAAGGACATTGTTCAAAATCCCTTGCGCGACCTTATAAGAGGTATAAATATATTTTATTGGCTTGGTATCACTTACTGATCTTGCATCCCCTACTCATGACATATATAAGATGATATTAAAATGCACGATAATATTAGCTTTTATTATAAGCTAAATTATTACTTACTTACTCACTGGCACTATCGAACCCGTAGGTTCATGGCCGCGCGGACATAAGCTCTCCATACATCCCTATCCTGAGCTAGTGCTTTCCAATCATTCCCTGTATAATCTACTTCCCTCAAATCATAGTTAATGTTGTTCTCCCACCTCATTCTTGGTCTACCAACTGGGCGTTTTCCTTCTGGCTTTCCTACAAGAAGCTTCCATGCACGTCTTTCATTCCCCATACGTGCAACATGTCCTGCCCATCGCAGTCTACGAGACTTAACTGTTCTTATTATATCTGGCTTCCTATAAGGACCATGTAGTTCATTGTTATGTAGTCTTCTCCATTCACCTGTCTGTTCATCTCTCTTTGGTCCAAAAATTTTCCTAAGAACTTTATTCTCAAATACTCGTAATCTCCTTTCCTCCCTTAAAGTAAGAGTCCATGTTTCGCACCCATATAATATAACCGGTAGAATAATAGTTTTATATATTTTCAGCTTAACGTTTTTTGAAAGGAGTTGGGACATTAAAAGTCTCTGCAATGCATAATAGCATGCATTTCCAGAATTGAGCCTATGTTTAATTTCTTTGTGCATCTCATTCCTATTTGTGATTATTGTTCCTAGGTATTTGAATTCAGCCACTTCCTCAAAATTTCCCTCATTTGTCATTAGCTGTCCATTTCCATTATATACTGAATTTCTACGTATGACCATATATTTAGTTTTACTGATATTTACTTCCAGTCCTAATTCCTTAGTGTTACTCAATAGTGTGTGCGTGTTGGCCTTTAGTATCTCCTCGCTATCGGCCAGTAGTACATCATCAGCATAAACTAACAGCTTATTAATACCATTCAGTTGTAAGCCTTCCTCATTCTCTAAGATTTAATGGCATGCTCTAGTACAAAATTAAATAGTAGAGGAGATAGTGCATCTCCTTGCTTCAACCCATTCTGGATTTCAAAAGTGTCTGAAAACTGTTTGCCTACACGCACCCTTGTAATATATATATTGGAGTGTAATATATATATATATATTGGAGTGTAATATATATATATTGGAGTGTAATATATATATATATATTATTAATTGTAGCATGAACAGTCATTATAATGTATGACTGTCATATTTTAACACCTTTATTGACCTAATTGATCTCTTATTAAATATGCTGAAGAATACTTTTTAAAGAATTCTGTTATAAATATTTGAATATGTATTACAATTGTAGTTATTTGGAATAGTCATGCAATATAAGGGATTGTTACACAATGGGTGGCCAGACATAATAATGACTTAGCTTTTAAAAGTTCATAGATTAAACACATTCAATATGACTTTCCAGAAAGGGAGAACTTGGTTACATATACTGTACACCCGAATTGATTCACACGTATCCATAACAAATACGTCATCTTACATACGAAAGATGGGCGTGACTAAACTCAAGCGTCCCTTTACACTCCACTAAGGGCGTCGTCACTCAAATAGTATATATATGTGAAAACTTACAATTGTAATCAGACAGTTTGTTATTTTCATCGGTGTAACCGATACATTGTCTCACTTATTCTGTATTAAAGTCTGTTTAAATCTCAAAACTGCTCAGCTGAGTTCTTCATAGTTAGGTTTAACCCTATCTACCAACTACATCTCCGAAGGTCTCCTGGTCCTGATTCCTAAATAATATCTTAAATTATAGATTCTACTAGAACTTCAAGAAGATCTTCACCTCCTGAAACAACACTTACTTTCTTTTAATTATTATTTATATTATAAATAATCCTTTTAATTATAGAAGGAATCGACCAGAATATTACATGGTGGCAGCGAGTAAGGATTGGAAAACCAGCGAGCAGTGAGACATCCGAAGGTGTGTACGAGCTGGAGAGACTCTTCAATTAGTCCCAGATAATCCAGAGCTTATCCCGAGGGATCAACGCTCCAGAGTAATCCACAGACACCGTGGTACCCGTAAACGCACCAGAGGAAAGCAGACTGTGGTCCTGAGGCCAACACCAGCAGCCACCGACGCGCTCGAGGGACGTCCTTGGTGTTCAGCCGTTGGCAGCCTGCACCGCGAGAAGGGTCGCACCCTGAGGGGAGCTGAAAGGCCATCACTACGACCCTAAACTGTGCACCTCAGACCACCCTACATCTTTTAGGTAAGTCCATCCATCATGACAAGCCAGACCAAATTGCGGTTTAAGTTGTTTAAGTTGTAAATGTAATAATGTGTGGTTAAATGATTAAGCCTTGCCTAATAAAAATGACCTGAGCAGTTGAGATAGTTTATGAAAACTATGGATCACTTTAAATTAAGTTGACGTAATTATTAATTTTATGCAGTCAGACTAATGATAATCATAATCATGAAAATTGTAGTAGTAATGATAATGAAAATATGTTAAGTGAATTCTAAACGTATGTCATAAAACGTAGTGCTGAATTACATTTTAATCCCATTTCATTCAAATTTATCTTTGAATTTAAATGTCAAAATATATATATATATATTTAATAATAATATATATGTGTACTTTCAGATTAACTCCAACATAGTATTTAATTTTAACTTTGATGCAAATTAAATTTATCTCATTATGGAATTATACAGGATCAGTTAGAACCAAATCAGATTGACAGGGGCATAATACACAAGATTATCGCCTATTGTGGAATAAAGTTTATTAGTCGCGATAATGTAGGCAACTTCTAAAAATATCAGTAATTTAGGAATCACGTTAACAGGTAGGACATAATTCCCAACCATTATGGTAGAATGATAGGAGTTGAGGTTATACAAGTCAATAGATAATGAATTAGAAAGCAAATTCGAGAATATCTGGAATGTGGGAACAATTCAGTAAATTGAGGAAAAGTCAACTTAGAAGTTAATTGAATAGTTAAAGCAAGATGCCTTAGGACAAATTTATAAGGTTACGCTAGGGGGAAATAAATTTTATGACTAAATTTCGGCCAATGAGAAGCCAGTGCAATCCAACTCTGTGAGACATTTGGGTAGTTATGAGTAACAGCTCCAAATTAAGAAAATCAGCTAGGCAGGCGGGGAACTCGGCATGCTGATCACATGTCTCCTTTAAGCTAGCTTGATGACCATCTACTTCTGTGATTTACACAGGTGGATGTGAGGTCAGCAGGAGTTTGGTATATGAAGGACCTTCTACATCTATTGTGCCATGGAGTTAGAAAGTTTGTCAACTTACAGGAATGTTAAATGAGCTTTAACTGCAAATAAGTAATAAATCAGAAAAATAGGTGTAAGGAAGAACAGGATAATACGAGAGGAGGGCTAAGGAAATTTACCCGAGGGTAACAAAAGTATGTGAATAGAGAAACCACAACATTCAATAGTAATAGTATGATTAAGGTATGCTAGACCAGTCACAAAGAGAATAATGAACGTGGCGAGAGACCACAGCCCTGACTGTGTGGAAACGGGACAAAGTAAGGCACTGGGATGCCTACGAGGACACTTGTGTTGTGTCATCTGAGCAGTCGCAGATGATCCTCCCGTTAGGCCATGCAATAGGCTTGAGGATAGCCTGAAGGATCGGACTAGAGTGAACTCTGGGGGCGGTTTGCTGGAGCTAGTCGATCGTGAAATCGTGAAGTTAAGATAGTGAAGTTAAGATCGTGAAATTAAGATCATGAAGTTAAGATCATGAAGTTAAGATAGTGAAGTTAAGATCGTGAAGTTAAGATAGTGAAGTTAAGATCGTGAAGTTAAGATAGTGAAATTAAGATCATGAAGTTAAGATCGTGAAGTTAAGATCATGAAGTTAAGATCGTGAATTTAAGGATAGAAACTACACTTGAGGGAACGTGCTAGGATAGAAGTAGTCTATCGTTACTGGCGAAAGAGGAAATTGAATGTAGGCGGATGCTTAGACATCAGGTAATGTGCAGGATGAAATGGAAGATTCCCAGAAAACTGTGTCTGTTGGGCAGTGTCACGGGGTGAGCTGCAGATTTTAGTAGAACGCCATATTATGATGGGTTCTGTGATTGTGAGTTTGGCGTAGCTGGGGAGCGCCGGTGGACTGTAAACTCAAGTCACGTTGATAACTCCCTAAATAGTTAGGAAGGAACGCCGAGTTACGGGTTCCAGGCCTCGAGGTGTGACGTTAGAGGGGGGGACGTTACAGGTCAACGGGACAGGTTGAACTTGGGACTACTGGGGTTTTGGAAAATCCCGACGAGACACATCCCACCACTCGTATTGAGAAATGACATGTTCATAAGGTCGATGCAGGATACTCATTAGGCCATGAGCCAGGGGGACGCCTTTGGTCATGAGCTGAGGACTTGCGAGGTTATGTTCAGCGTGAACAAGTGTAAAGTGGCTGGGAGGTTTAGCATATTATTGTGAGAGGGGTAAGGTATCCCTTGAAGTGTGAAGTGAATTTGCTCAGAATGGGAAGCATATTATGCGTTGATTAAGTGTGAATTAGAACAAGGTGAGTACGTTACTTAAGTATAAACAGGGTACTTAGAGTAATAAACGAGTATACCTTTTGAAAAGGAAATAATTTTAAAAGGGATCTCTAGGAATTGAGAGTAATGTTTACAGATGATTCTATTGTGTGGAATGAATCACGTGATAATTCTGAATGATTGCAAGTTTCCTTAGGATAACTCTTTAACCAAGTTTATGCAGAATCGAGGTTAGCTTAGATTGAGATGAGCCTACAAAATAAATATAATGAAATGCTATAGCAGGATTATATCTCGTAAGAAAACAGGAAAGCAAACCCTTGGTATGTTAATAGGAAGATAAGTCAAAGCGAAGAGGGTAGATAACAAAACTAGAACCAATGTTAAGAGATACAAATTATTAGGGAAAGGGTAGGACTAATAATCCCGGAAAAAAGTGGTACAGTCACAAAAATAAATTAAAAGGTGTTTTATTTAAAATTACGAATGACCTAATCGACTGATTAAATTAGCAAAATGTGAGATGATTCGCCAAAGAAAATCATACGAAAGTATAGGAGAGCTAATTAAGGTAAACATCGAAACAGGTGAATAGTGAATTTAAGTGAGGGGATTAAATTAATTTAGGAAGATAATTAATATGCTTCTAAATGTTATAATTACTAAGTGTCCTTATGGTCCGATGTATTGTTCATACATTAAGTACAATAAAATTGTTAAATGTACATTTTAGTGTGTTGCTTCGGAGAAAGTTTATAAAATAAGAGTTTTCGATCAATTCAGAACAGGTATGTTTTTGTTACGTTGTAGTCCAATTTTATGCAATGTTATGATTTTAATAATTTTATAAGCGTGGACGTTTACGATTACGATGAGGAATAATTCTATTTATTATTTCAGAAGTATTTTTCTTTTTTCAAATGTTGAGCCTTCTTTCATATAAGTCTTTCACGCTAACAGATCAGAATAGAGAGAGAAATAAACTGTAAAATAATAATAATAACAACACTTGCTCAACTGGAAGTAGTATAATTTCAAAAGTCACACGGACAATTAGAACTTTAACGTAATGGCAGACTAGTAATTACTAATATTGATGTGCAAATTTAGATATTAATATTTGATAAACTCGAGGTTGATGAATAAGAAGTGGCATATTTAATTTACGTATGTACGGAAATGATTTAAAAATATATATATAGTCCTAGATAAGGATATATGGAGAGCTTAGGTTCCCGCGATCGTATTGAGAGGTCGACATTACTAATGGATAGGTTAGTGTATGTATACAAAAGAGAGACAATCACAAACATGTTTTCGAGTAATTATTGAAGATGGTATAGGCCTTTTGCTAAACTGAGTAAACATTAAGAAATGCTATCACATATTAATTTGTACGCAGTCGATATTTAAAGAAAACTTTGGTTATTAATTTAAATTACAAGACACATGTTATGAATATTAATCTATGCTACCAGACGCTTTTAGTGAGGATAAGTGGTGTTGCAATAATAATCTATTTTACTAAAACGGTAATACCTTCATTACAAAGTAACAAGTTATGAAATAAATGGCAATACTAGTAGATTAGATACTACAGACATAGAATCTAGCAACATATGCCTGTATAAGGGAAGAGAAAGGAAAATACGTAAAGTTTAGAGGGAGATAAGAACTTGTAAGAGAGGGTCGTCGACCATCATATAGATGAAGTTATTGAATATAATAAGAGAAAAAGTAGAGTTTTTTTTATAAATGTTTCACCCCAAGAATAGTTTGTTAATTTAAAAAGGAATAGTTTTCCCTAAAGTAGGAGTTGTTTAATAGATGTTACGTGATAATGACTTGAAACTTAATACAGGGTCATTAACAGTATATTTCTAGCGGGTAATTGAGCAAACTCAATAGCAGGCAATGTTGAGAGGAGAATGACAAAGTTAATCTTATTAGGTGTATTTTAAATAATTTTATGCTAGAAAAAATGGGCGACACGTGGTTAAGGTCATATGGGAAGACCAAGATGAAGTCGAAGTAAAAAAGGAAACAGTATGAAGGAATAAGATGTAATTATTCAGAAATTAAAATGCATGTGGTATGTATATGTATGCATATGTGTGTGGAGACAATTGGAAGTAATTATCCTTGTGCAGATAGGACAGGATAAATGAAACTTAGTGTGAGAAGTAAGTCATATGATTTCAATGTGATAGGAAGATAGGCATTAGCAGCAAAGAATCTGTTTATCATGAAATAACGTTTTGTCAGATTAATCAGTATGATGGAATATAACTAATCGTTCAGAACTGAGAATAATAGTTACGCAAGAAGTTAACAGATATATAGTGCGAAGAATATGAGGGACAACCAACATCATCCTTGATAACAGGTACTATATTATTTCAATACACAAGAATGAAAATTAAATTATTTACAGAATTGAGGAATTTGAGTCGCTAAGTATATCACCTAATTTAATAAATTATGGTAGTAAAGGACTAGAGTAGTAAAAGAAAATTAACAAGTCGAAATGTTAAAGCAATAAGAATCACAATTTTAAAATGATTTAATGCTGAAGTATGTATTTACTATACTCTAGATTAACTAAATTAAACTTTAAAACGCTTGAGTAACAATAAACTAAACAGCCGTGGAAAGCTAATAGTTTTAACAAATAGATAAGACCCAGATAAAGGAAAATAAGGTGTTGAGAAAGTTATTGCTAAATTTAAAATATTCATACAAGTCAACACTAAATATGTACATGTTATGTACATATCCAGTGGAAATAATAATAATAATAATAATAATATCAATAATGATGGATTATACAGTTTGTTTTATATATATAGTTCTTATTAATGAATTGTACACAAATGGTAGTTCATGCCTCCTAATTGGAATTCAATGCAATTTAATTAAACTAATTATTTAATTAAACGGTAATGTGGAATTAGATTCAATAATGATTTCGTATAATTAAGATATAGACTGGCAACGTTAAAAAAAATGATATACGTATATAAGAGAAAGATAACATTCCTTTGAAGATATTGAGAATACTTTAAAAAGAGAACTTGCTACCACAATAATTGAAGGTCACGAAGACGTGAGTTACGATGTTTTGAGCTGGCTGGCTGTCACATGATTGGGCTACCCTAACTCTTGTCTTTCTTATCTCATAAATTATTAACCTTATGAAATTCCATATGAAATTATCTTTCCCAAAACCTCTTCACTATCGTCTCTGTAAGACCCTTCTATTTTAAAGGAAGAAAATGTAAGAAAATTGTATTACTGTACACCTTATACTTGTGAATAATACAAATCAGATCCTAAACCCTTCCGTAAAGTTCCAGATTATCTGTTGTCCAAAAGCAAAATATATGTATGTATTCAGAGTTATATATATATATATATATATATATATATATATATATATATATATATATATATATATATATATGTAGTATGTTTATAGACATCGCATAGGGAGTATCATGCATTCATTATCTTCATCCGTCTACCGTTTGACCTGAAGGTAAGGTCTTAAGATTAGGGAGTTTTATGCTTTTTAAATGTTTTATTCTATTTAAAATGAATCTATGGATATTGGTCAAATATACCATGATTTATTTTAAGTTAACTAATTATAAAGGATGTCAAATTCATGGCAAACTGCAGGGCTTTATGTATCTTATACACTTCTATTAAATATGAATGATAGTCGTCAATATATGCTGAAACATATTTAGCAACTTTGTTTGTTGTTTTGACTTGGAATAACAATAACATGCAGAGGGCCAAGATGAGTAAACCGTCAGTAAATGAAACCTCGACAAATTGTTTTAGTCGAAGCTAGTATCTGAAGCAGTCTAATTGAGGAATGAAAAAGGTAAGACAACTTGAGAAATATATTCCTTGCAAATACAGAAGGCCCTGTGATTGAAGCAAAGATGTCTGCGTTGTTGTCACGATAGTTCCTGAGATTCTACAAATGTTGTAACGCCATGCATGACGAAAGGTCATGTGGCCAGGAAAATGAGTACAATTAAATAATTAATAGAATTTAATTAAAGAAAGAAAGGAGATAGGAGAAAACTAGCAAAGTCTTTTGCAGTGTTGCATGAAGACAACCTCTCTTAAGAGAGACAATAAATTAGAGTAAATGAATTTTAATCGCGCTGAATTAGAATGATGGAGATATTTAAAGAAAAAGACCTAACTAGTAAAGTTTTAGGTCATATGACCCAAAACTTTGCACAGGGAGGGGAGTGTAATATATATATTGGAGTGTAATATATATATATAATTGGAGTGTAATATATATATATTATTAATTGTAGCATGAACAGTCATTATAATGTATGACTGTCATATTTTAACACCTTTATTGACCTAATTGATCTCTTATTAAATATGCTGAAGAATACTTTTTAAAGAATTATGTTATAAATATTTGAATATGTATTACAATTGTAGTTATTTGGAATAGTCATGCAATATAAGGGATTGTTACACAATGGGTGGCCAGACATAATAATGACTTAGCTTTTAAAAGTTCATAGATTAAACACATTCAATATGACTTTCCAGAAAGGGAGAACTTGGTTACATATACTGTACACCCGAATTGATTCACACGTATCCATAACAAATACGTCATCTTACATACGAAAGATGGGCGTGACTAAACTCAAGCGTCCCTTTACACTCCACTAAGGGCGTCGTCACTCAAATAGTATATATATGTGAAAACTTACAATTGTAATCAGACAGTTTGTTATTTTCATCGGTGTAACCGATACATTGTCTCACTTATTCTGTATTAAAGTCTGTTTAAATCTCAAAACTGCTCAGCTGAGTTCTTCATAGTTAGGTTTAACCCTATCTACCAACTACATCTCCGAAGGTCTCCTGGTCCTGATTCCTAAATAATATCTTAAATTATAGATTCTACTAGAACTTCAAGAAGATCTTCACCTCCTGAAACAACACTTACTTTCTTTTAATTATTATTTATATTATAAATAATCCTTTTAATTATAGAAGGAATCGACCAGAATATTACACCCTACTCTTTGAGCCATTTAGACACATTCATATAAGTCTAACTAACTTTTTAGGAATTCCGAACTCCAGCAGGATACTATATAACTTCTCCCTCTTAATTGAATCATATGCTTTTTTGAAGTCTACATATAGTTGATGTACAGTACCATTATATTCCCATTTCTTTTCTAAAATCTGTCTTATACTAAAAATCTGATCTGTTGTAGATCTGTTTCTTCTAAATGCACATTGATGATCTCCTAGAATGTCATCAATATAGGGAGTAAGTCTGCTTACTAATATATTTGTTAGAATTTTGTACGAAGTTGAAAGTAATGAGATGCCCCTGTAGTTGTTGCAATCAGTTTTATCTCCTTTCTTATAAATTAGTACGATAATTGATTCCTTCCATTCATCTGGAAGAGCTTCTTTTTCCCAAATCATACTAAGCAACCAACGTATCTTGTCCATCAATTTTTCTCCCCCTGATTTTATCAGTTCTGCTGGGATCTCATCTGAACCTGATGCTTTATACATCTTCAATTTTTCAATCACCATTTCAACCTCTAATGAACTTGGCTCTGCGACTAACATTTCTGCTGTCTGTAACTTATCCTCCTCAATGTCCTGTTCTGTATGTACATTTAAAAGCTGATTAAAGTAACTTTTCCATATATTTAATATACTCCTAGAATCTGCAATCATATCCCCATTTTCATTCCGAATTATGTTTGTTCTGACCTGAAACCCTTTCTTCTCTATACTAATTCCCTGATATAATTCTCTAATGTTCCTATTTTTTGCATTCATTTCAAGATCATTAATCTTCTCTCTCAAAAATTCCCTCTTTTTACTCTTTAGTAACTTGGTGGTTTCCCGTCTAACACTACCCAATTGCTCTAAATTTACCTCATTTCGCTCGTGTAACCATTTCATTTTTGCTAGCTTTCTTTTCTTTACAATATCGGCACATTCCTCATCAAACCATTTCTTGTTTTGCCTCTTTTTTAAACAACCAATGCTTTCTGATGCTGACAATTTAATAGTATATCTTATAGCCTCCCATTCTTTATTTATATCAGTTTCTTGTTCACTTGCCACATTGTCATCTGAAGATTCCAGTACTTCAAATCTATTGGCAATTTTGATTTGGTATTCTTGCCGCATTTCATCATTTTTCAAGTTTTTTAATTCATATTTTACAGAATCATCTTTAGCGTTTGTTCCTCTCATAAGCGATAGCCGTTGTCTGATTTTCACTCTGACCAGATGATGATCCGAATTTCAGTCTGTCCCTCTAACTGATCTAACATCAATGATGCTACTGTGCCAGCGTTTATCCACTAATACATGATCTATCTGGTTCCGAGTTTCTCCTTCTGGGGACGTCCAGGTGTATTTATGAATCTTATGCTGAAATGTTGTGCTCTTAACAATGAGATTCTTTGATGTGGCAAATGTGACTAATCTAACCCCGTTGTCGTTACTATCTTCATGAAGACTAAATTTGCCTATTGTTGGTTTGAATATATCTTCCCGCCCCACTTTTGCATTAAAATCTCCTAAGACAATTTTCATATGATATCGTGAAAGGCTATCAAATAAGCATTCTAATTCTTCATAGAACTCATCCTTGATCTTGTCATCTTTATCTTCTGTGGGGGCATGTACATTTACAATTATAAAATCATGTCGTTTACCCTTTATAATTATGTATGATATACCCCCATAGTATAATGAAAAGCTTCCTGATTCCTGACTACCTTCTCCTGGCCACCTAACTTCCTGTAAAGCTACTATATCCAAGGGCGATTTATCTAAGTCCCGCGTTAATATCTCTAGTGCCCCGCTATTGTATAAAGTCCTAACATTCCATGTTCCTAGGAACATGTCCCTGTGTTTGAGCCTTTGGCATGGGTTCCCTGAAGTAGTCCCCGCCCGGAGAACCGAATGGGGGACTATTTGACCTCCGGAAAATTTTACCCCAGTAGAACCCATGTCCGCATTTCTTGACGGTTGTATTTTTACGGTGAAAGATCGTCAATCTTTCGACCAAGGTACTTATTTCGTCTGGCTTATCACCTTCGACCAGTCCGGCATGGGTAACCCTATCGGCAGCAATGCTACCGCCGGCATAGCTCTCAGGATCATTTAAGCACGCAAGCCACTCCACCACGACAAGGTAAAGATACCATGGAGGGAAGCTAAATTATTATAGTATTTAATTTAATGTCTAAACTTCCCATTATTCTTCTTTTATAACACAAAATGTATACCTCTACGATTATTCTCTCATTCCAGAAACATTTAAGAAATTGTAAAATTATATATTAACACATAATATTGTTAATAACTATTGAATACTAATACATGCATAATTAAAATTATATTTAACTTCTAACTCACCATTCAGTCTTTGTAGATCTGCAAACTTGTGATTTAAAAAACAATAAGATATTAAATAATCAATTGAGTTGGTGTTTACTTGATGAAAATCCATATTTATTAATTAAATAAAAATAAAACGTAGTTTTATTTGATTTTCATATTTATTATATAATTCAGTGACAGCTGTTTCGGTACACTGTACCTTCTTCAGACATGTTAACAAATTATGAATTGTGTTCCAACAGCTGTTTCGGTACACTGTACCGAAACAGCTGTCACTGAATTATATAATAAATATGAAAATCAAATAAAACTACGTTTTATTTTTATTTAATTAATAAATAAGATATTATTTTAAATTTGACTGTGACACTTAAAATGACGAGATGCACTAAACATACTGATATAAATCAACTGTCTAGTATGTAATCTGAACTTGAGAATTGTTGATGTAAAACAGATGTTTAAGGAAGACTTGCTGATGCTGCATTATTATCGTTTGGTAGGAAGTGGTACGAGTATTAAAACATTCGGTTTTATTTGGAAGTGATATCTTATAACAATACTATTTCGTCGAAGTTTTCAGGGTACAATACAATACACTGAATAAAAAGTTATTTTAAGACTGAAATTAGTAATTATAACATAATAAAAATTTATACCATTTTATTCAATTAATGATGAAAGAGTTTTTATTATATATTACATTTAAACTGTAATAAAAAAAATTGTAATAAAATAAATAATTTGTTTTTAAAAAAGGGCAGAAGATTACGAGTATTTGAGAATAAAGTTCTTAGGAAAATTTTTGGAACAAAAAGAAATGAACAGACAGGTGAATGGAGAAACTACATAATAGTGAGCTACATGATCTGTATAGGAAGCCAGATATAATAAAAACAGTTAAGTCTCATAGGCTGCGATGGGCAGGAAATGTGGCACGTATGGAGGATGAAAGAGGTGCTTGGAAATTTCTGGTAGGAAAACCGAAGGGAAAACGCCCAGTTGGAAGACTTAGAATGAGGTGGGAGAATAACATTATACATGATTTGAGGGAAGTAGATTATACAGGGGATAATTGGAAAACGTTAGCTCGTAATGGGATGTATGGAGAGCTTATGTCCGCGCTGCCATGAACCTACAGGTTCCACAGAGCCAGTGAGTGAGTTAGTTATAAATAATTTGTTTAATAATTCACAGTAAACGTAAGTAACTGAGCTCTTTACTTCTCACTTCAGCAATAAAATTTGATAAATAAATATCTACTGGGTAAGAATTAAAATATCGCCACTTTTATAAATGTACGGTACTGTTCCATTAAGCATAACATATAATAATCTATTCGATTTAATGGCAGTTGAAAAAGTCACTGATGAAGCTCTTTCAATAAAGTACGCGCGCGACCTTGGTCGTGAAATGAATCTGCTGCGCCGTGGATCCGCGAGTTTTTTTTTTACGAAAATAGAATAAAGAACATTTATATTGTCTGAACTATTCAACTCTCCAAAAGGGTAATTGCTGGAAATTAATCCTTATTACGTGAATAGTATCCTGTATGTTTTCCGTTTTCATTTTTTGATATGTACTGCAGTAAACCGCCATAAAACAGAAAATTGTCACCGAAAATAAAATATCCTAATTATAAAAATAACACCCTTAAACTACATGATATCACCTATATAAATATGTTTGAAACAAATTTTTGCTGTTTACTGTTTCAGAAATATTAGTTAGTAAACGTTTTAGTTTATCATATTTACGATAATTTTAGATCATCATAACTACGAACCTATAAATGATAAAAATTAAATTTCTGTATTAATACGTTTATAAATGTATTCACTATATTTAGGGATACATAAAATTAAAAAAAATAAATTGCAAGATTTTTTGCTGTCCGATTTGATATGGATTGTCCCTGATACAACTTTTGAACAAAGCTGTTCATCTGAGCCTCATTTATTGACTCAAGAAGATCTTAACGACCTCATACGAGATTTAAAGTTATCCAAAAACCAGTCTGAAATGCTTGGTTCCCGGCTAAAAGGACGGAATCTTTCAGAAACCTTGAGTGATGAGAAAAACCGATATCGTATTTGAATTCAGGAGAAAAAATACTATCAGAATCACATATTTTTCTTTCTGAGACAAAAAAAAGTTTATTTTTCGTTGCTCAGTGTAATTATTTGAGCCTATCGAACGTACGAGACACAGGCATGGCGAGCATTTAACCAATCGCGGTAAATGGGCGTTGACCAATAGAAGGTTGTATTTATAAAACAAAGCTTTCATTATAGAGTGAGCGGTCAATGAAGAGTCAAGGTCAGACGAAGTTTCTACAAGCGTCTATGCGTCGAAAAACAAACTCAGGTACTCAGCTGAAATTCGAGAAGTGAACTCTGCGTTAGCCGTTCATAATAGAGGTCTAGAATTTTCCGGCGCACTGAAGATGCTTATGTCCACTGGGACAGGTACTTGATATATCACATCGTTTGGGTTTGACGGATATCTTATTATTATTATTATTTTTTTTTTACATATATGTTTAATATTTTATACATCCTTTCGGATAGAAGAAAATATCATTCTATCTCGTGTTAATTGGTCGAAAATCAAGGGGGGGGGTGCGAGCGCACACCCCTGCACCCTCCTCGCTTAAGCTAATTATACATAATAATACAAAGATTACAGCAGTATTTAAAAATAAATAAGCTTGATGGACGATAGGCCTAGAAGATCCTTGGTCTACCAGCCGGCTGGCCTCCCATCCACATGTGTTAATCACAGAAATGGACGATCATCCAACAGATAAAGGGGTAAGATGAAATCAGAATATCGGGTCTTCCAGCCGTTTATTTTCAACCTAGAGTCATTACTTAAAAACACGATGCTGGGTGGACACTGGACAAATTTCTATGAGAAAATTTCATCCCCCAATAGGGACTCAAACCAGCACAAGTCCCAGTGCATGATGCCTTATACCCGCAGCAGGATCACCTGAAGTGAAAAGAAAAAGAGATAGTCATTTTGGTTTTCTTTTCTTGCCACACTGTCTACTTTTCAACTTAAAATACCTACATAATTACAAGTTTCCTCACATTTAAATACATTAGCTCGGGAACCTCAAATTGGTTCTGTATTCTTTCACCCTAGACCTGTTTAATAGTGTCTTATTTTCAATCATATATGTAATATCCCTTACGTCCCGCATGGGGACATGAGTGCTCCCTAGAGGGAGTTTCTTAACTAGGCTAATTTATTTACGCTTATCTCCCCACATATATCAACGAGGAATATGTAATATTAATAATTAGGTATATATAAAGTAACGCAAGGGATTTTGAACAATGTCAGTGGGAGAGCCTATCCAGAATGTCGAGTTTGTGAATTCCTGCCTGCCACGTGTACAAACAAAACACTTCCTCTTACAAAAACATGTACAGTCCATAGTGAATTATAGTAAGGATTTGATGTGTTGATTTTAGATTTTAAACCATAGTTTTTAATTATAATAATTTGTACCTTTGCTGCCTGTAGTTTTAAAATTATAGTGTAATGTGAATGTGTATTTAGTTAATTAACTTTTTTTTATTTGAATAATGCAGCCTCCTATAGTTTCAAAAGACGAAAAACTTTTCGCAGTCAAATGTGGGAGATTATTGTGAATGTTCGCGACTATATGAAAGAGGAACGAAAAGAAAATGAACCATTTTCACCCGCGTATTTTAAAGAAGTGATGACAATTCAAGAAATTAACACGGAAAACTACATAAAATGGTTATGTACCATGTTGATTATAAATTTACCCCCATACTTTTAGTTGTTGACAACGCTTCGTGCCATAAGACATAATTAAATAAAGCACCAACATCAAATTCCTTTAAATATATACGCAAGTCTGGTTAATTGAACATAATATTAATTTTGACTATTTAACTCATGCCCCAAATGGAAGTCAATGACCATTTACATTTCAATTAATTTTGATTTACAACCAATCACAGTCGTTTTTCACCTCGATTTTATCAATTTAATTTTATCACTTTAAAATCAAGCTCCTCCTTTTTAACATTCTGAATAGGTCAGAGCATTATTTTGCACTGACTGACTCTCTAAGAAATACGTTGAATATAACAATTTATATATTAAGATGTAAGAATCCTACAGTTGAAGTGGCTCCCAGATTGCATATATAGTGCACGAATGTAACCAGATTCTGCTTGCGGGATATAATACAAAATAAATATAAAGCGTGTAATAAGAAACAACTGTTTGCACTTTTCTTAAACGTATTATTTCCCAGCTATTTACATTCCAGAAATATATAATGGCATATTTACATCATAGGACATCAGAAATTAATTAATAACCTACAATATTCTCCACTAGGGTGCATTCTTACAATATTGCGATTATTTGGCAATAAATAATATGATCTGGTTGCAGTGATGAACAAATGAAATATTTGTTTTCAAACATCGTCGTTTACATTAAATATACAAATATTTAAAAATAACTATATTTAAATAATGATTTGTGAGTAAATAGCTTAATTTTATTCGTTAAATAGTCCTACCAAATGCCACTCTTAATTCCCAAATTCTCTAGATAAATTTACTCGTGACACCGCGAATTTATCGATAATTTGGAAATCACTCGTGGCATTACTTATGATAAAAATGGTACTAAAACATATTTATATGATTTAATCTTAGCAAATAAACACACAAAACCTACATAATCGATACAATACGTATTGGCCGAAAATAACCACACCTTATCATCCCGATTTAAATCCCATTGAATTAATTTGGAGAGATGTGTAACAGTGAGTTGGTGGTAAGAATTAAATATGTTGAAATGATTTGAACAAATTGGTAAAGAGGAATGGGGGAAAATGTGTGTAATAAAGTGGAAGACAACGAACGCGAGTACTGGGAGAAAGATGGAATCCTGGAAGAACGAATTAAAAAATTATAATTGACGACAATGGTATGGAGGAGAGTTAACATGAAACTGACCAAACGGAATGTGAAGATAATATGTCAGGTGTTGAAGAACTGGTTTAAATTAATATATATGGCCGTAGCGTAGTGGTTAAGGCACTGCGCTACAAGCCGGAAGGTCGAGGGTTCGAGCCCCGTGGGAGTCAGGATTTTTAAACTGACCCAAACCCTCTGGCGGCACTATGGTCCTGGGGTCGACTCAGCCTCTAACGGAAATGAGTACCAGACGCTTGTTCTGGGGTAAAGGCGGCCGTCACGCAGGGCTGACATCAAGTGCCGATTGTCTAGAAAAGTGGGAGCCTTCACCTCCTACTACCCCAAGGGCCACCTGAGGCCTGTCGTGGGATAACTTTAATATATATGGTATGAATATACTTCCTCCATGGATAAAGATGGCAGTATATTAATTAATTTTTAATGAGATTATAAAAATGTATGTCAGTGACTGTACTTACATTTGCTAGAGCGGGAGTTAGCAATGACGTGTGGTCATACTCCCTATTGGCTGAAATCTGGTAAGTACAAGACTCACATCTAAGCTCCCATTACAATTTCTCATTGTTCAGGAACTATAGCTAAAAGTTAAGATAGCAGCACAGTATAGGCCTATATTACTGAATTGTTTGGTATGTGTACAAGTCTTACTTCTTATTATGCTTACTTACTCACTGGCACTATGGAACCCGTAGGTTCATGGCCGCGCGGACATAAGCTCTACATACATCCCTATCCTGTGCTAATGCTTTCCAATCATTCCCTGTATAATCTACTTCCCTCAAATCATAGTTAATGTTATTCTCCCACCTCACTCTTGGTCTACCAACTGGGCGTTTTCCCTCTGGCTTTCCTACAAGAAGCTTCCATGCAAGTCTTTCATTCCCCATACGTGCAACATGTCCTGCCCATCGCATTCTACGAGACTTACTGTTCTTATTATATCTGGCTTCCTATAAAGACCATGTAGTTCATTGTTATGTAGTCTTCTCCATTCACCTGTCTGTTCATCTCTCTTTGGTCCAAAAATTTTCCTAAGAACTTTATTCTCAAATACTTGTAATCTCCTTTCCTCCCTTAAAGTAAGAGTCCATGTTTCGCATCCATATAATATAACTGGTAGAATAACAGTTTTATATATTTTCAGTTTAACGTTTTTTGAAAGGAGTTGGGCTTCTTATTATGCTATGTTCCAAAATTAACTTTTAGCACATAAAAATCCTCGCCTTAATAATAATAATAATAATGATATATATCCATCCATCCATAGTAATTCTGCCCGAGGGCAGGTCTTTCACTGCAATCATAACATTTTCATGCTATGCTTTGCAGTTTTACTAGGGAATTATATGTGTGGTAGCTTCCCATTACTTTCCATACCGGTAAAGGATGATGATGATGATGATAAAGATGATCATGATGGACGGATGATTTTCGGGGACCGTTGGGCTGTAATCTTCCTGACATTTGTCTTACAGGTGAAGAAAAACCCCGAAAAAACCTCGTCCAGATGCCTGTCCCGACTGGGAATCGAACCTGGGCCCGCTACGTGACAAGGCAGCACACTATCTCAAGACCACAGGCGGTGGTAATTCTTTTCCCACGTTGTAGTGACTTTTTAAAGAAGTAATTCTCTTCATGCCCGAAGTTGTAGTAACATTTTGAAGAAGGATTTGTGTCCCAAAAAGAATTACTGGTTCAGGTTAGGTTTAATTTTCGGTAGAGCCGGATTCTCTTCTGAAGGTGGGAAGTTGGTACACTGGATAGGAAAACACTTTAAAATCACTGAAAAATTTTCTTGTAGAAATAATTACAAATTTATTCACTTTGTAGGTTCCCAGCAGATTAAGTAAATTTAAGTGGTATTCTTCTTCACCGTCAATTAAAAATAAATTATTTTCTTGTCTGGAATCAAAATTACTCTTGTATTAAATATTACATTTTATCTTGAGATCTCTTCTTGCTTCTATCTTTGTTGAAAGTTGTATGCAGAATGATAAGTGTAATTCTTTTATAATTTTAAAGAACATTATTACATCACATGATGTTAATGTTAAATTCTATTGGTTAATAATCCATTAAATATAAGGTTTAAATTTGATTTGTTAAATCAAAAAGTTAATTGTTTTAACATCCAATTAGAATTTAGTTTACTTTCATTTAAAAATATGAAGTTAAGCAGGTGTTTTTTATTACAGTTATAACAGAAAGCTTTATAATTTTGACCAACAATGACTTAAACAATTTTGAAAGCGTTATTTACAAAAACTGTTATGTAGTATAATTTCTTTAATTGTTACTGAGACATTTTTATTCAACAATGAACAACAATGAATTATTTAGATGTTTTTCTTTATTTAAGTTATATTTAAATATTAAAAGAATTTTAAAGTATAAAATTATTAACTTAAACTTTCATATTTATTATGATATTAAAATCCTGCTTTAATTTCCGGTTTTAACAATGTTGACACATTTTTCCGGCACTAGTGATTTGTATTTAATTTCATTTTATAATTTTCTTCCATTCGTCTCTATTATAACACAATTCTTCCTCTATTTCCCAGTCCCTCGGATCCACATGAGATTAGATCGTCGTTTCCTTCTCGTTCCTGATGGTGTCAACCCAATTATTATTATTATATATTATTGTTTTTTATTTTTGCTAATCTTTCATCCTCCATTCCCTTGAGATGTCCGTACCATTTCTGTTGCTTTTCTTGGATAAATTATTATTATTAATAATAATAATAATAATAATAATAATAATAATAATAATAATTCATCCATCCATAGTCATTCTGCCCAAAGGCAGGTCCTTCACTGCAATCATAGCATTTTCATGCTATGATTGCAGCTTTACTAGAGAATTGTAGGTGTGGTAGCTTCCCGTTGCTTTCCACACTGGTGAAGGATGATGATGATGATGGCAGTATGATTTCGGGGACCGTTTGGGCCTTAAAGTTTTCCTGACATTCGTCTTACAGGTGAGGAAAAACCTCACCCATAAAAACTGCCCCGACCGGAGATCGAACCCGGGTCCGCTGCGTGACAAGGCAGTACGCTACCTCGAGACCACAGCAGTGGACTAATAATAATAATAATAATAATAATAATAATAATAATAATAATAATAATAATAATAATAATAATTATTATTATTATTATTATTATTATTATTATTATTATATTAGGAATATTCTACAATACAGTGTTTCTCCTTCAACTCAAAGTGATTTGTCTCCATAGGTTCATGTCTAAAGCATCTTCTTCCCTCAAATCTCTAGGTCCCATACTTCTCCTTGCTCCATCTGAAAATCAGTCTAAAATGAAAACAAAATATGGTGTGAGATGTTATTTTTATTAATAAATACTTTGGGAAAACTATTATAATTGTGGCATAGTAAACGCCAAAAATAATGACTGAGCTACCGAGGTTAAGAAAAATATTAATTTTCTGAACCCAACAGATGACGATGTTGATATTTGTCGGTAATACAGCAATCTGTAAATTGTTAGTTCCTCCTGCCAGTCGCCACAACATATGGTTGTGAATGCCGAACAGAAACTCAAAAAACAAAACAAATCAATGAAACAACCAAAATGAAAGTTTTAAGGAAAATCGTAGGAAAATCACTGAGAGAGAAAATTCGCAGCTCTGTTATTAGAGAAGAATGTGAAATTGAACCTATAAACCTCTGGATAAATGATAGAAGATTAAATTGGAACGATCACATAGATAGAATGGAGAACAGTAGATTAGTGAAGAAAGTACATGACTGGACACCTCAGCAGAAAAGGCCTTTAGGAAGACCACAACTACGATGGAAGGACATCACCATACCCCAGACCTGTAGTGAATGAACACGCAACAAGCTGCCAGCTTTCATGCATAGAGGAAGAAGAAGAAGAAGAACTTCATCTCAATTTCCAAGACCCTCAACTTACTCTTTATCCAACACATGGAATATATTCTTAACATCAGAAAAACAGTTGATTAGTTTTAGAAATCTGGAAAAATATTTTATAATTCAATTAATTTAAAGTATTCATGTAAACTGGTTTTTTGTTCAAAATTTTCTTAGAAATAACATTATTTTTGCATTACATTTTCTTGGAATTAAAGAAAGGATGACCCTGATTTTCAAGGAAAGGTTCAAATAAAAATAGAGATATCATTTAATAATTCTTTATTTATTTTAGACATATGAACAAAAATAATAATAAACAATAAGAGAATTTAAGTAATTATGAAGAATTAATGCATCGAGATTTTTTAATTTCTTTCCCTACATATTTTGCCAACAAAATTTGGTCCCTAACAAAAAAGGTAATTCAAAATTACAGGTATTTTACTATCTTACTGTTCTTAACATATGATAATCTCAATCAAACAATGCATTATATCACAATAAACCATTCATTTCACTGTATTGGTGGTGAATTCAGTTATCAATGGCCCCTTTCCAAGAGCAGCATTACTGGACATTCACACATCTGAATAGAAAGAAAAAAAAAAGTTACATAAAGTACGTACTGTAATGGACACTACATAGCTTTTTGAATCTTTATAAACATACTACAGTTATATGAACATGAAAAAATACAGAAATCCTACATATTATTTCAACAGAATAACCATAAAGTAAGCTATAAAAGAACTGGTAGAAAACAAACATTCTCCTATCTAAAAATATCAGTTCTTTTGCTGAAATAAAAAAATTATAAAACAAGTACCGTACTTATAATTAAACATTCCTTTACAGTTTTTTTTACTTTTAATTAATGAATATGTCTTCAGTCTCAAGTACACATTCTGGGGTTCAAGTTACAATATATATATCTTCTTCTTCCTTCCAAGTATTAGGCCAAGGCCTGTTACGATCCTATAGAAAATTTTCCCTCCAGCGTTTCACCTTCCAGGAAATTCTCGTATAAGACTTGAAAGCATAATAATAGTCCCTTCGATTGGTTGCTGGCCAAAGGAAGGCAAGACCAGTGATGGGGCTGCCATCTTATAGCCTCTGGTCAGGCTTTTCTGGAGAAGAAAAGAAAATAAAGGAAAGAAGAAATGGAAGAAAGGAAAGACTCCCTAGCCCTCGGATGCCCTAATAGCATCGGGGTCGAAAAACAAGAGTTAACCAAGAGAGGTTAGATAGCAAAGTTAAAAGAGTGCAAAACACAAGTAAGTGGAAGAAATGTTTTGCTCAGCTTGGGCACCTTATGGTCGCCATCCACATATCCCCTAGATGAGGACCCCTGTGGGTACAATATATATATATATATATATATATAAATTCAATATATGGTTATCCATCGATAGCAGACAGTATCTATTATGGCTTGCTATGTCTTACGTAACTTTACTCGCTCTATTAACACCGTCTTTTCAGAGGTTGACCAAGATATAGACAAAGTCTGTAGAACAAGTTAAGGAGAATATCTAGAAAAGGGTAATTCAATGCATGGAAATTGTGGAAGAATAGACGTGGAATAACCAAGATAGGTAGAGAATCTTATCCAAAACTTGACCCCCAGAACAATGACAGGTGGCTAGATGAAGAATAATAATTCAATATAATTACGTCAAAGATATGGCATCTATGTACCTATCACTAGAAAAAAATAAGTTACTTAAAATCATATTATTTTGAACACTATACAAAAGCATGATTGCTCCCTAAAATTTCTGTATGCACTCTATAGACTAACAATCATACATAGGAAGATTTTCCACTAGATCACATAAGAATGGAAGTCGTATAAGAATCTTTTATTATGCCAGGAAAAATATTAAAAATTTTAACAAACATTAGAAAATTGTTATAAATGTAGGAAATGTAAGTAAAAAACAAAACCATAACCTAATAATTCCGTATAAGTAATTTGAGGAATTTTAAAAATTCCGTGACCTAATGGAAACAAGAGCCAATTTATATATTTTAATATTTTAATGCATTTACATATTAATAATACTTACTAGAAAATATTCTTTTAACAGAAAATTAATTCCTTCTAATTAAACAAACAAAAATTGATGCACGATGCTCCTACATTTTAAAATATGCAGCCAACATAATAGAATAAAATATACAGTTTATGATATACGGTAATTAAAAAAAAAACTAGGTATAAAAATTATTCAAAGCTAATATTACATGGAATAGTTAAACAGAGAGATGAACAGACAGGTGAATGGAGAAGACTACATAACAATGAACTACATGGTCTTTATAGGAAGCCAGATATAATAAGAACAGTTAAGTCTCGTAGATTGCGATGGGCAGGACATGTTGCGCGTAGACTTGCATGGAAGCTTCTTGTAGGAAAGCCAGAGGGAAAACGCCCAGTTGGTAGACTAAGAATGAGGTTTGAGGGAAGTAGATTATACAGGGAATGATTGGAAAGCATTAGCTCAGGATAGGGATGTATGGAGAGCTTATGTCCGTGCTGTCATGAACCTACGGGTTCGATAGTGCCAGTGAGTAAGTAAGTATAGTTTAAACAAACGTTTTATCACGATAATGTTTCTACTTAAATTAAGAGTAGGTCAGCTCATTTCAAACAATAGAAAAAATATTTAAATCAGGAAGTCTGTTGGCTGCACTCTCACTGCAGATGAATTTGCTTTTCGACATGACTGAAGCGCTCCAAGCGTTGGCAGAAAAAACTAGGCCTGGCATCACTCTCTTCCATTTGCGTTGGCCTGGGGTGGTTTATTGCTGATTAGTAGCAGTCCTCTATGCTATATAGAGCATTCGTACTTTATGTTCTCTATGCTCAATGATCTGTTATTATGAAGCATAGAGAACCGAGTTATGAAGATTTTGGCGCAAGTTATGTTGTAAATAACATTTTTTTTTGTTTTATAATTGCGTATTTATTGTTTTATTAAAAAAATATCAATTGTTATCGTGCAAGTTATATTGTTGAGGTTAAAGGTGACAAATACATTATAAATAATTGGATTGCAGTACTTAAAATCATTGGAATAATTTTGGATGCTATTTTCATAAATTGTTTTGCAATTATTATAGGTTAGTCAAAGAAAATTATATTGAAGTAAAATTTGAAGTGTATTATAACTTATGGTGTATATATTTGGATTCTCTGCCACCGTGTCGCGTACATAAATTCAGATACAAAAAAAGAAAAAAAAAACCATAATTTAAATTAAAATGTTATATATAACCACATGGCGTTACTTTAAATAAATAAATATATAGCTGAGGTTCAGACGATTTTCCATACATCAACATCCTCACGCTACTATTGCACTATATACTTTTAAACGCGTTGCGTACTATTTTAAACCATTTTATAAAAAATTCTTACGATTTGTAATTTTTTTTTATTATTCCGGCTTCTACAATGAATATACATTTTTCCGGTACCCATGTTCACAGTTAACTACACATTTGATTCAACACATTTTTCCATTCTTGTCTGTTCATCCATATATCTTCTTCTATTTCCCATTCCCTCTTAGTTTCATTGATCCCTGAATCCACGTAATATTTGGTCTACCCTTCTTTTTTCTTCCCTGTGGTTCCCAATCCATGATTATCTTCTAATGTGTCCGTACCAATTTAATTGTTTCTTGTTTATAAAATCTAATATTGAATATTGTACCTGCATTTTTTCTTTTATATATGAATTTTGGATTTTATCCTTCCTGGATATTCTTGAAGCACGTCTCCAGTAGTCCATTTCAGTGGCAAGTAATTTTTTTTTCATTTGTAAATATTGAAAATATTTATATAATTACGCACATATTGTGAATCGAATTTTACAGACGCGTTATGCTTAATGTAATATTCGCTAGATGGCTCCCAAATTGGTGTTACCAACATTTGAAAATATTTCCAAATCATATTTATATTTTGCTATATTCAATGTATTTGTTGGAGAAAAATAATGCTCTGAGGTGTTAAGAATATTAAAAAGGAAGAGCTTTCTTTACCACAAAAGCAGAAGCCGATAAAGAGAAATGGATAAAGAGCGAGATGAAACACGACTGTCATTAGTTGTAAAACAAAATTCATTGAAATGTGATTGGTCATTGACTGCTATTTGGGGCATGAGTTAAATAGTCAGGTTGTATACAATGGAGGGGTCTGGCACCTGATACCTGTTCTAACTCCACCTTTTAAAAATCTCTATGATTTATCCATGATATTCTTACTCCTCTTCTGTCACACATCAAATTGTACATTTGTTTGTCAGAAAGTGGTAAGTTCTTTTGTCAAATCAGTGCTATAACATTAATTGGGTGCTCTCAATAAGGAGTTATAACAACTTGGCAGTCTAGCACCACAATCCCTCATGGCCCTGTCAATGAAAAATTTAAGAATTAAATTAATGTTTTTATTACCTCACCTCATATCCTTTTTCTTCTAGACTGCAGTTTCGGAGCTTATCTCCATCATCAGTAGCCTCTGGTTGACCAGTGTTATGTCGTTTGTTGGTGGTTTTCTTCTTATTGGATAGAAGTAAGAAGAAAACTGCCAAAACGACATAACACTGGTCGACCAGAGGCTACTGAAGATGGAGATAAGCTCCGAAACTGCAGTCTAGAAGAAAAAGGATATGAGGTGAGGTAATAAAAACATTAATTTAATTCTTAAATTAAACCTCATAGTGTTCTTTCCCTGTAAAAGTTAAATAAATAAATGAAAAATTTACCCAACTCGTATTGAACCTGGACACATGTTACACTTTTAAGTTTTTTTATTCATTGCTACCACATTATCATTTTGACATTCTAGTATTCTCTCCTGGCCAAGACATTATTGTAACAACTTCTGAGGTTGGGGCGCCTGGAAGCCAGATATATCATAGGTGATGATGTAATGATGCGCCAGGAGATGCCCCATTCCCAAGCTTAATGAATATGAAAATGATGGCCAGATGATGTTTGGGGACAATTTGGGCCTTAAAGTTTACTGACATTTGTCTTACAGGTGAGGAAAAACCATCACCCAAGAAACTTGCTCCGACCAGGGATTGAACTCTGGCCACTGCGTGACAAGGCAACATTTTAAGTAAAATTGTGTCTACTAGTCTACAGGCTACACTCTGCGTCTTACAACATTTGTCCAGTCAGGTAACCTGTAATGTTTGATGCCATTCATTCTTTTGCACTCCAGAATTTAAGAAATTTGAAAAAAACAATACAGATTTGTATACGAAATGCATGTTTTCTTTTACGCATTAAAAAGTATACACAAATCATTTACATGTTAAGTGATCCCTTGACAGAGAATTTGAGCGGTGTTTGATAATGCATAGAAATGCATATTCCAGAGGAAAAAGCTTATTTTATATTTTTAATGTATAGATGCATATTTTACTCATAAATGTGGTATTAAATTATAATTTTCCCTTCAGCTAATTAATTAATTATTAATTCATATTTTTTAAATTAACAAAGTCTCTGGAATCCATTGGATATAAACGTAACATGTATATTTACATCTGTGTAAGAGGGGCCTCTAGAAATAACATTACAGTGTTGCAAGATCTCATTTGATAAGCTTAGTGAAGTATTAAATAAAAATCCTGGCTACAATATAATTTGTCAAATTAGCAAAATGCTCTCGGTTATAGTGAAAAAACTGTAACCAAAGAGGAATTCACTGAAGAAGAACTGTGGTATAAATTATATTTGAAGAGAAAAATTTTCGCCTAGACCGAGACTCGAACCCGGGACCTTTGGCTTGCCAGGCCAAATGCTCTACCAACTGAACTGAGTTACAATCTATACGCAAATTTTTCTCTTATATACGTTGTAATTCCCTCTTGCCAACTGCTTTTGAAACCATTGCTTCTATCTTTGCAAATGACGGCTTCTTAGTTAAGACATTTATTGGGAATTTAACTTTACTTTATAAAGCTAGTAAGGCTTCTAATGATGTTTTTATTATTGATTTAACATTTCTCACTGAAAGATAAATTATATTAGCTTTATAAAAAAACTCCTGGTGCGACAGGCCTACAAGGCCCTTAGCCTACCATCCGGCTGCTGGCCTCACATCCACATGTGTCAGTCACAGAGGTAGATGATAATCAGCCAGTCTAGGGGTGACATGTGGTCAGCATGTCGAGTCCCCCAGCCGTTATAGCTGGTTTTCTCAACCTGGAGCCGCTACTTATTGTAGCTACCCAAATGCATCACGATGCTGGGTGGGCACTGTTCCCATACTGGCCGAAATACCATGAGAAAATTTCTTCCCCCATGGAGACTCGAACCAGTGCAAGTCCCGTAGCTCTGCGCCAAGGCTTTCTACCTTAACCACTCGGCTATGGCGCGGGACAGCTTTATAAAGTAATGTTAAATTCCCAATAAATGTCTTCTTAACTATGAAGCCGCCATTTGCAAAGATAGAAGCTATGGTTTCAAAAGCATTTGGTGAGAGGGAATTGCAACGTATATAAGAGAAAAATTTGCATCTAGATCGTAACTCACCTCGGTAGCTCAGTTGGTAGAGCATTTGGCCCGGCAAGCCAAAGGTCCCGGGTTCGGGTCTCGGTCTATGCGAACATTTTTCTCTTCAAATATAATTTATCTTTCAGTGAGAAATGTTAAATCAATAATAAAAACATCATAAGAACTGTGGTGTTTTTCACTGCACCTGTGACATCACGTGATGTAGAAAGGACATTTTCATTGTATAAACCCTTCTTGACTGACAGACAAAGGAGCTTCACTCAAGAAAACCTTCCTTATCAACTGTCACAGCCAGAAATAAGCTAAGATTACCCGCAAAGCAAATAATTTATTTGATTTTTTTTTTACAATCTGTTTTTTGCATATTTTCTTCTACATTTTTCATGCATATTTAGTACTTTCTTTTGCATACAAATCTGGGCTCTACCGATAACTGTTGTAATTGCCACCAAGCAGATTATGTATAAACTAACCCGTCAAATACCAAAATTAAAATATAAAATTATGAATATTCACCTGAAAGGTCCGTCTCCTCAACTTAATTAGTTATTTAACTGTAGCGCTTTCGGGACTTGTCCCATCATCGGCAGGATTCAAAACTGGTGTTTCACTGAAGATCTGGTAGAGGGGGTTGCATGTATTGGGTTCGTTTTCGTTTATCAGATGGTCGTTGTTGTGAGCTGCTTTCATGATTTCCATCTCTTTGACTACGTTTATCTTCGCTGGATTATTTTCTCTGTGCATTACTGTTAGTCTGTTTTCAATATTTAACATGCGATGTCCTTTGCAAAACACGTTATCCATGAAGGACACTTTACACCTATACACACGTCATTCAGTTTACACTTATACAGCCTTTTTTAATAAGATACAAATTAAAAAATTTAAATAACTTATACACATGCCATTCAGTACACAAGGAAAAGCGAGCGAGCAACTTATCCACTGGAATCACACAATCTGACTGCGACCGTGAATGCATGGGATGTGCTTGTATACTGCTGAGTCTGCTAACATTTCAAGTCCCGTGTCTGCACATGTATGCCTTCGTTACCGAACAGCACAAACCCTGCATCTGCTGTCCAATGATCACTGTAGATTGACTCGAGGCATACAAGGGAACTAATCGGGACGATCAGCTCTAAGGAGGGAGCATTGTGACGTGTCGTAACGCGACATTTAAATTACGCGGGCAAGGGAAAATATTGTTCTCTCATTGGTTGGAATAGATTTGTGAGTCAAAAGGCCAGTTGCTAATATTTTTATTCAGATTAGGTATGTACTTGGTTACCTAAAAAAGTGCATAATTTATGTGCCAAAGGAGATGAAAATGATACAGAAAAAGATTGAAAAGTGCAAAAAAAAAAAAAAGAGTAATGAAAGCTCTCTTCAGACAGAAAAAAATCAAAAGAAAACAATTACAGGAAATTCACATATTGTTCATGGGCACACAATAATTTCCAAAATATTTTTGAAAATTGTCATCATCATCATCCATGCAAGTATTAGCCCATGTGGCCTGTTACGGTCTCATAGAGGAATTTTCTATCCAGTGCTTTTTTGGACGTCCCAGTGATCTTTTGCCTTGGGGACAGTAGCGAAGTATGGCTTTTGGAATTCTATGAGACGGCATTCGTTGAAGATGGGCTTTCCAGCTGTTCTGGTAGTTTTGTATATGGTGGAGAATGGGTTCTACATCCAACTCTTCCATAATTTCCTCATTTCTTTTATGGTCCCACTTTGTGTAGCCTGCTGTTCGGTGCATAAATCGCATCTCATTTGCTGTTATTCTGCTTTCATCTCTTCTTTGTATTGTCCATGCTTCACTACCATATCTTAATACTGGTCTTGCGAGAACCTTATAAAGCCGTAATCTTGTGTTTTTCTGTACTAAAGATGTTAATTAATATCAAATTAGCACCAAAATAACGATTACAGCCTAAATAAGCTAGTAAAAACCAACAAAAATGAAAAGATTGATGATAGCAAAAAATCAGGAATGTACCAAATAAACTCCAAGCGCGACAGGCCTAGAAGACCCTTGGCTTACCAGCCGGCTGCTGGCCTCACGTCCAAATGTGTTATTCACAGAGGTAGACGATCATTATCCAGTGTAGGGGTGACATGTGGTTAGCATGTTGGGTCCTCCAGCCGTTATAGCTGGTCCTCTCAATCTGGAGTCGTTATTTATTGTAGCTACATAAATGTCTCACGATGCTGGGTTGACACCGGTCCCATACTGGCCTAAATTCCATGAGAAAATTTCTTTCCCCCGTGGAGACTCGAACCAGCGCAAGTCCCATAGCTCTGCGCCAAGGCATGTAGCCTTAACCACTTGGCTACGGCACGGGACAATATACCAAATAAAGTATGCAAATTAATAATAATAGCTTTATTTTACCAGGCAGAGTTTAGGTCTTAAGGTCTTGTCTGCCACTCAACCAGGTTTTAAAAAATACAAAAAATAGTCTTACATCTATATTACAATAAACATAAACAATTACATGTTATAAATACAATACAATTAATATTTATAATGTATTTTGATTTACTCTAGATTTAACAAATTTAATGTATATATAAGATATATAAAAAACGAGAAAAAATTATTAATGACATAGTATAAATTTAAATAAATAGAGAAAAATTAATTATTAGACAACAGGTAACTGTATAAGCGTGACTTAAAAGTGCCAAGTGTGCGGCAACCTCTGATATCTTGAGGAAGGAAATTCCAGGAGCGGGCAGAGGCTACTGTGAAGGAAGTAGAATAAGAGGAAGTGCTATGAAGAGGGATTGTTAGCAGACTGTTATCTTGTGACCTAGTGTCAATATTGTGGTAAGAGGATAACTTCTCAAATCTGGATGCCAGATGGTAAGAAAACAAGAGAAATTTAAGCGTAACTAAGGAACACAAGAATTGTGAAAAATGGCAAAAATGGATAAATATAAGAATCGGCAGTAGCTGCTCACATTTGGTAAGAAAAACATAAAATCGATGTGAGCACCAAATTATTAAAACAGTTATGTGAACTCATCATGTGGAGACAGAAGAACAAGGAGAGAATCATGAATTTTGAAATTCGTGGGGAGAGAAAGTTGTTTGGAGCAGGATGCTTTAAAACATGTCCTACAACAAACTACCAATGTGAGGTAACATCAAATGTACACTCAACTTATGTATTAATATGGTGTATTTTATATTATTTTTATATCATCTTCTTGTTATGTACACTGCTCAAAACAATTAGAGGAACACTATGAATGCAAATATTTTTTCATTGGATAAAGGTACAAACATGAAATTAATAAAGTAATTATTTGTGGTTATTTATTTATTTATTTATTGCTCATGTCAGTAAAAACAAATGAATAACGCTGACAATTAACTTTTCAAATAATTCCGCTATGTAAGCAATTGAATCTTGTGCTTATTTTTCAAAGTTAAACACTCGTTATATAGAGTTAGTATCGTGTATGGCCTCCACGACATTCGATGACACTTTGGCACCTTCGTGGCATGCTCCCAATAAGATTCTGGATTTCCTCTTGCGGGATATTCTCCCATTCCTCCTTCAGAGCATCTCCAAGTTGCTGCAGAGTTTGTGGAGCTTGATGTCGGTTCCTGACCTTCCTGTCTAGAAGATCCCATAAGTGTTCAATAGGGTTGAGGTCTGGGCTGACCGCTGGCCACTCCATTACCTCAATTTCATTCCTCCTCAGGAAATCCCTGGTGACAGCCGCAGAATGTGCCCTGGCATTATCCTGCATAAACAGAAATCCAGGGCCTACTCCAATGGCAGCAGGTACTACATGCTCTTCCAGAACGTGCTCGATATACCGGACAGCATTCAGTCGCTGGGGAACAAGTACAAGGTCCGTACGATTGATGTACATAACTCCGGCCCACACCATTATGGAACCTCCTCCGAATCTATCAATTTCCTGTACAGCCTCTGCAGAAAATCTTTCTCCTGGCCGTCCCCACACCCTCAATCGACCATCACAACGTGTAAGACGATACCTGTAGTAGAGCACAGACTCCCACTGGTTCAGGTTCCAATCACCATGGTTTTCAGCATACGTACGTCTTGCTGCCTTATGCCCATTTATTAAGCGTATTTTTTTAACGGGCCTTTTTGGACGAATATTCTCTTTCCTTAATCTGTTCCTTATGGTTTGGTCTGAAACCCGGATTCCGGAAGCCATATGAAGGTCATTCTGCAGGTCTTTTGCAGTTTTTGTACGCTGTCGAAGAGCAGAAAGAACAACGTATCTGTCATCTTGGGGGCTTGTTTTAAATTTACGGCCCTGGCCACGTCTTCTACAATACTGACCTGTCTCTCTGTGCCTGTTGCGTAACCTGGACACCACGGAAGGAGAAACCCCAAGCTCTCTAGCTACTTGTCGTAAAAGATGTAGAGCATGTTACACTTCAAACTCATTTAAATGCCTCATTTTGTCAGAGACTTCAATAAACAAGGCAATAATCAACATTCGTCACTATAGCAACATCAGGAAGCTTACCAATTAGAAGTGGCCAGTGCCTTCCAAAATAAACATTTTCTCTATATTTGTTATTTGAGGTAATTTCTCTGTATTTAGGCCATGGATCTTTAAAAATTTGTATCCAATGATAAAATTAATAATTCAATTTACATATTGTCCAACTTTCAGCATCACAGCTTTAAAAAACGATTACTTATTCAATTTATTACAAGTGTTCCTCTAATTGTTTTGAGCAGTGTATTTGGGCTTTTCTCATTTGTTTTGGAAAAAAATCACACACACACACATATATATACATACATATATGTTCCTCTCGTAATAGTTCACATGCTGCTAAATATATATATATATTTTTTTGCGTATAGTGCGTTTTGTCGTACTTACAGCAATGGCGATCATGATTGAAAGTTCAACTTCCTACATTTTGGGGTTGTCAACGTAAATAACTATACTGTAATATTGCTTATTACAAAACGCGTGTGGGGAAGTAAAACCACTGCCCTCTATGTATACTACATTCAATATATATACAAAAAATAATATCCAAAAAAACAGTGTTAATATAAATTATACGAAACAAATCACCACATTTTAAATGTACTGAACTTTATTTGAAACAAGGGAAAATTTTCTATAGGATCGTAACAGGCCTTGGCCTAATACTTGGAAGGAAGAAGAAGAAGAAGAATATAAATTAATAAATAAATTTGTATTTGCTGCCATTTTATTACTAAATTGGTCTCACGCCTCCTGTTGTTTCAACTAATAAACGTTAGCCACACTGTTAACGTTAGTCAGTTGTCTATAATGAATGCAAATATTTCCATCAAAGATGTTATTACTCTACTATTACTTATTATTTTGAAAACACCATCGTGCAAAAAATAATGTACAACACACGTTTGTGAAGTGTTTTACAGAATCTCGTTTTTTTTAAACATTTTCCTCGCTTCAGTAAAAACCACTTGCCAACCTCGCATCGTAATATACTATTTTTTTGTTTTTTATTTGAATTTATGGCATTTTGTAGAGAATATTTTTTTAGAAATTTATGGAAAGAATAGTTAAAAGTCATTCCTTTATGTTGAGTAATACATCAACAGTCAAAATCAATTTAAAAGTGCTTGGGGCAATAATAGCATCCAACTAGACTATTGCCATCTTGAAAATAAAATGCCTTTTAAAACAATCTTTCATTGAACTTTTAAAAATGAGCAATTCAGCTAGATGTTTTAATTGCCCATTTTTTTACTGTTCCTTTTGAATGGTAAAGAAAAAAACTCCCTGGCATTACAGGGTGCTGGCCTCACATCCACATGCATCACTTATAGAGATGGAAAATAATCCTGTCAGTACAGTGATGACATGGAGCCATAACTCATAATGTTCCTTGGCCAAAATAAATAACTCACTGGCACTATCAATCCCATAGGTTCATGGATGCACAGACATAAGCTCTCCATACATCCCTATCCTGAGCTAATGTTTTCCAATCATTCCCTGTATAATCTACTTCCCTCAAATCATAGTTAATGTTATTCTCCCACCTCATTCTTGGTTTACCAACTGGACGTTTTCCCTCTGGTTTTCCTACAAGGATCTTCCATGCATGTCTTTCATCCCCATTCGTGCCACATGTCCTGCCCATCACAGTCTACGATACTTAACTGTTCTTATTATACCTGGCTTCCTATAAAGACCATGTAGTTCATTGTTATGCAGTTTTCTCCATTCACCTGTTTGTTCATCTCTCCAAAAATTTTCCAAAGAACTTTATTCTCAAATACTCGTAATCTTCTTTCCTGCCTTAAAGTAAGAGTCCATGTTTCGCATCCATATAATATAACTGGTAGAATAATAGTTTTATATATTATCAGCTTGGTCAGAATGCTTGAGAAAATTTGTTTTCCCAAGGGATTTGATCCACCAGGTGTCTGCACCAAGGAATGATGCCTCAGACCACTCGGTTGTATATTTTATTCTTTTTTTTTATTGCAGACAAGAAACAGTGACATGACATAAAGATGCTCAGCACAACACGTGAGAATAACCTCCTAAGACAACACAAAATGTTACCACATCCTCTAAGAAATCTTGCCATTGAGGCATTAGGTGAGTTTGTATCACAACTGTTTAGAAATGCAGATTCATCCGGGGGTCAAGTCCCAGATCATGTGGTGTCACATCTTGAACAAATGATTGCTACCCAAGTTCCTCCCAACATGGCCAACCAAGTTACAGAACAACTTCTAATGTATATTCTTCTTTTGTTTGATGATCTAGCATTGTCAGGTTACATGCGTCAGTTGCGTGAGAAAGGCTCTATTCCATACAGAATACGTTGCGAGTCTGTCAAGTTGACAGCTACAGCCACTATCCACCCATTAGTAACCATTTTCAATTACAACCTGGATTACGGGGGTCACCTGTCTTCGCCTTGTATCCAAGAGTTCCTCAAATCATATCTTCAACATCTTCTGCTCAAAATCAAGAATCTTAGAGTTCTCAAACTACGAGCTATTCAATTCAATTCCCTTCTCTTTAACAATTGTGATATCAATCTTCAAAATCTCCAAGAGTTTGCTTATAATTTCTGTACAGACAATATTGTGCAAACACTGTCTTCTGTGAGCAATAGATTAAGAGTTTTGGATATCAGAGAATCTCCAGGTGTTACTAACGTAAGTGTTGGACATATACTCAAATTCCGAGAACTAAAAGTCTTAAGAATAACTAATACGAATATAACAACACAAGGGGTGACTGCTATATTGAAGGGCATCCCGCAGGAATCCTGTTATTTTTCTACAGAAACTAATCTTCAACTTGATTTAATTGAATTCAATGCACCTTTCTCGGAATTTGAAATTGGTCTTGTGTCTGAATCTTTCAAAAACTTGGTCTGCCTAGAACTGTCCCTCGTCGAGGAATGTAGTCTTACTCCTTTAAGTTCACTAACCACTAACTCGACTAAAAAGTCTTGCACTTCGTTGTCATGGATGTCCAGAGATTTGTGTTTTCCCTTTTGTTCATGTTGTGGATCTTCTTAGAAATATTGGACATCAGCTTGAGGAATTACAAATTATCAATTTGAATGGAATGAATTTAAAGGCCGTTGCAGTCAACTGCCCAGCACTTCATACACTTGTTCTCAAATTCTCTGATGCTCGACTACTTGGCTTTTGGGGATATGCACCTCCAGAGGAACACTTTGATATGTTTCCATTGCCAGAATTCCCATCTGTGCGCTGCTTGGACGTTAAATTGAGCGACCGCAGTATCGTTGAAACTCTGTTTGCGGAAGATGCCACACGTTGAACAGGTGCGATTGTGGTGGCTGTACACTCCTACGGAGTAACTAGTTGATTATCTGATGTCAGCGATGTGTGAAGGAACTGGAAGTTCAGTGTGTGTGGCAATCATCTGGTGTAAATGGAAGTAGTAGTATTACTGACATGTCTCCTTTACGAGATTTGATCTGGAGACTTTTTAGAGGTGCCTGAGCATATAGAAGATACATATTCCAAGGATCCAAAATAAAATAAAAATTATCATAAGTAATGCTACGAGTGATTTCCAAATTATGTAGAGAATTTGGAAATCAAGAGTGGCATTTGTTAGGACTATTTAACGAATAAAATTAAGCTGTTTACTCACAAATCATTATTTAAATATTAATTAAATAAAGATAAAACTTAGTTTTATTTGATTTTCATATTTATTAAGATATAATTCAGTGACAGCTGTTTCGGTACACTGTACCTTCTTCAGACATGTTAACAAATTATGAATTGTGTTCCAACTGATCTAAGCAACAATACAACAATAATTTATTTAAATTTTTTAATTTAACAAAGGCGATTCATTCAAATCAAGTTGAGAATTTAACAGTTTATTACTACTTTTCAATGTATTTATTTCTACAGCCTCCAAAAGGTCCAACTTCTTACCCTTATCACAAACATGTAAAATTTCAAAATTTGGATCGAAACAATGATTAAATTGGAATAGGTGGTTAGCATATTTTGAATATTCTAAATTTCTGTTATATGTTAAAATTCATCGGAGAACATATTGCTTAAACAACTCACCTCATAGGATTCATGCTTCCATGATATCGCGATTTCAAACATAATCATGTTCATCATCAGCCATAACTCCGACTGACGAAATTCTTCGGCCGTCAACTATTCTATTATAGTTGACGGCCGAAGAATTTCGTCAGTCGGAGTTATGGCTGATGATGAACATGATTATGTTTGAAATCGCGATATCATGGAAGCATGAATCCTATGAGGTGAGTTGTTTAAACAATATGTTCTCCGATGAATTTTAATGATTATACCTCATAATGTTTACTTCCCAACATTAATTAAATATAATTCTGTTATATGCTCTCAAAAATTCAAAATATGCTAACCATCTATTTCAATTTAATCATTGTTTCGATCCAAATTTTGAAATTTTACATGTTTGTGATAAGGGTAAGAAGTTGGACCTTTTGGAGGCTGTAGAAATAAATAAATAAATTGAAAAGTAGTAATAAACTGTTAAATTCTCAACTTGATTTGAATGAATCGCCTTTGTTAAATTAAAAAATTTAAATAAATTATTGTTGTATTGTTGGTTAGATCAGTTGGAACACAATTCATAATTTGTTAACATGTCTGAAGAAGGTACAGTGTACCAAAACAGCTGTCACTGAATTATATCTTAATAAATATGAAAATCAAATAAAACTAAGTTTTATTTTTATTTAATTAATGAAAATGGATTTTCATCAAGTAAACACCAACTCAATTGATTATTATTTAAATATAGTTATTTTTAAATATTTATATATTTAATGTAAACGGCAATGTTTGAAAACAAATGAGAAATGTTTATTATGTTTCATTTGTTCATCACTGCAATCAGATCATATTATTTATTGCCAAAGGATCACAATATTATAAGAATGCTCCCTAGTGGAGAAAAAATGAAACACATCAAACTGTTTATAACCAACATTATAGATTATTAATTAATTTTTTATGTCCTATGATGTAAATATGTCAATTATATTTTTCTGCAACGTAAATACCTGGAAAATAATACGTTTAAGAAAGTGCAAACAGTGGTTTCTTTTTTTTTTTTTGTTCTATAATCAATTGCTACAAATGTTTTTCTGTTATATCCCGCAAGCAGATTGTGGTTACATTCATGCATTATATGTAAATCTGGGAGCCACTTGCATCCGTGGATTCTTACATCTTAATATATAAATTGTTATATTTAACGTATTTCTTAGAGAGTCAGTCAGTGCAAAATAATGATCTGACCAGTTCAGAATGTTAAAAAGGAGGAGCTTGATTTTAATGTGATAAAATTGAGGTGTAAACGACTGTTACTGGTTTTGAAATTCATATTAAAGCACCATTGAGGTTATGTAATAAGATGTTAATTATATGATTTTTACCTGGTAAGTCAGTCGTCCTCAACTAAATTATTAAACTTCTTCAAGTTATTCTAATATGGATTCCAGTTAAAATGCAGAAGATGAAACATTGTTTTCGAAAGGCCTCCATATTAAAATAACTTGAAGAAGTTTAATAATTTAGTTGAGGACGACTGACTTACCAGGTAAAAATTATATAATTAACATCTTGTTATTGGTTGTAAATCAAAATTCATTGAAATGTGATTGGTCATTGACTCCCATTTGGTGCATGAGTTAAATAGTCAGAATTAAATCAATCAATGAGAGATTTTGAACAATTTCTATTACGTCAGGCTTAGGTAAGGGCTTAAAGAACTTAGTATATTTTCGTGTTTTGCCGGAACTAATTTTCTTTCCTTTCACTCGACATTATAAATTGGCAACAATGCTGAAGAGACACGTGTTTTTCAATCAAAATTAATGCAAGAATGACAAGTTGAAACAATAAAACACCGTTTGTGGCGTGGGCGACATTTATCAACGGACACAGCGGCGATGGCTTGTAACAATGAATTTTAGGCTTAGTGACAAAAAGGTATTTTTTTAATTTGATATCTATTTTTCCATTTGGTTTGAATTGCTCTTTGTAAAAGCGGCCTTGGCATGTGCCTGCAGTAAAAAAAAAATTGTTGATGCAATAATAAAGGACACTAATCCTTCTAATGTCCTTTATTATTGCATCGACAATTTTTTTTTATTGCAGGCACGTGCCAAGTTAGCTTTTACAAAGAGCAATTCAAACCAAAAGGACAAACATCAAATTAAAACATACCTTTTTGTCACTAAGCCTAAAATTCATTGTTACAAGCCATCGCCGCTGTGTCCGTTGATAAATGTCGCCCACGCCACGGAGAGTATTTTACTGTTTCAACTTCTAATAAAGGACACTAATCCTTCTAATATCCAACTCCACCGCTGTGGTCTCGAGGTAGTGTGCTGCTTTGTCATGCAGCAGGCCCGGGTTCAATCCCCGGTCGGGGCAGTTTTTCTGGGCGAGGTTTTTATCGGGGTTTTTCCTCACCTGTAAGACAAATGTCAGGAAAATTTTAAGGTCCAAATGGTCCCCGAAATCATATGACCATCATCATTATCATCATCCTTCACCGGTGTGGAAAGCAATGGGAAGCTACCACACCTATAATTCCCTAGTAAAGCTGCAAGCATAGCATGAAAATGCTCTGATTGCAGTGAAGGACCTGCCTTCGGGCAGAATTACTATGGATGGAATCCTTCTAATATACCAACTGGATCCGTGAATAAAGAAATTTTTAGCTGCGAATATATGAACTGTGTCCCATGAATAAGGAGCTTTTACTGTACAATACAAAATTTCAAATTGTAATTGAAGTATATTCTATAAAGTAGAAATTTTGTAAAGATGGTTTCTTAAAATTGAAATTGATCCTCTAATGGCAGCGATGGCAATTTTAGAAAGATACACTCTGTCCAAATCTAAGAAATTCCAAAATTTAGCTAAGAATCCTGGTATAGTACCTCTTGCCCCGATCATCAATCCTGTGACAGTTATACTATCTATTGGTATTTATCAACTGTTGGCTCATATATGGCTTTCTTTTCACAGTCAACTTCCTCAGGTTGGCCACTATGAGTCTCAAAATGAATTGTGGGATCTAATATCATACCAATTCTAGAAGATGATCTAAATGCAAACAATATCTATTTGTCTATTACTGCCATGGGGCACGCCGTAGCGTAGTGGTTAAGGCACTGCGCTACAAGCCGGAAGGTCGAGGGTTCGAGTCCCAGTGGGGTCAGGATTTTTAAACTGACCCAAACCTTCTGGCGGCACTATGGCCCTGGGGTCGACTCGGCCTCTAACTTAAATGAGTACCAGATGCTTGTTCTGGGGTAAAGGTGGCCGTCACGCAGGGCTGACAACACGGCTGACATCAAGTGCCGATTGTCAAGAAAAAGTGGGAGCCTTAACCTCCTACTGCCCCAAGGGCCTCCTGAGGCCTGTTGTGGGATCACTTTACCTTTACCTTTTACCTATTACTACTGCCATTAGTGGCCACGCCATGAACTTCCTCATAATGGTGGGGATTCTAAGCGAGATGATTACCTACATAAATTCAAACAAGGAAAGACGGAAATTACATTTCTGAAGAAGGTGTGTGTGTAAATAGAGGAACTTCGGGTAATTTAGACCCTTATTTTGAATTTGTTGTTATTTCTTCCTTTAATTAAGGGATTTTATTATTAAGAATTAAATTAATGTTTTTATTACCTCACCTCATATCCTTTTTCTTCTATACTGCAGTTTCAGAGCTTATCTCCATCATCAGTAGCCTCTGGTCGATCAGTGTTATGTCGTTTCTTTCTTGGCGGTTTTCTTCTTATTTCTATCGGTGGACCAATGAACCTCTGGATCAGGTCAAAATTTGCAGGAGTTTTGAAATTCATGAGTTTATCTTTCTTGTTTTTTTGGATGTGGATTTTTTCGCAGACTGTGAGTTCTTTTTGTTTATCTGTGTGTTTGATTAGGCTAGCTTTTGTAACCAGATTGAAAGAAACAGCTTAGAAATGTAAAAAAAGGGTGATGAAGTGGACAAGTCAGCTGTAGCAGCCAACGCTTGGTCTGAAAAACATTTAATTGATACAAAAGCTCGCTAAGAAATACGGCTACCAGATTATATATATATAGTGCATGAATGTCAACACATAGTGCATGCAGGAGTTAATATAAGAACATTTGTAGCAATTGATTATACCACTAAAAAAATAAACCAATGTTTGCACTTTCTTAAATGTATTTTTTCCCAGGTAATAACATTCCAGAAAAATATAATTGTCATATTTACATCATAGGACATCAGAAATTAATTAATTTACAGTTTGATGTGTTTCATTTTTTCTCCACTAGGGTGCATTCTTACAATATTGCGTTCTTTTGGCAATAAATAATGTGATCTGATTGCAGTGATGAACAAATGAAGCATACCAATCGTTTCTCATTTGTTTTCAAACATCGCCATTTACATAAAGTATATAAATATTTTAAAATAACTGTATTTAAATAATGATTTGTGAGTAAACAGCTTAATTTTATTCGTTAAATAGTCCTAACAAATACCACTCTTGATTTCCAAATTCTCTAGATAAATTGGAAATCACTCGTGGCATTACTTATGATAATTTTGTATCTGAGATGATCTTTTCCTCGAAATGCCATTGATTTTTGTTTCTGTACATGAAATGTTTAAATTATATTCCTTGCCTATTTTTTCTACTTGGTTTGCAGCTCTCTGGAAGATTATCTTCTGATGAACTAAAAATAGCCTGGTCATCTGCGAATAAAATCGTGTTTAAGGCCGGTATTCTTGAAACCAACTCTCCTCTCCCCCACCTCTCTCACTTCCGTAAGTTGAGTCGGAGCACGAGAGTCGGAGATGGTATTCTTGAAACCATCTCGTCTCTAGCTCAGGCGAGATGGAGATGAGATGGAAAAATGCGCATGTTGGCAATGATTTTAAAAATGCATAGAGAAATAATCCATATGATATTGTGAAATATGGCGTCTTTTAAAAATCATCTGCAATTTTATAGGTTATGGGAATGTGATTGTTTGCCTAAAATAAATTAAACTTATTACAAAAATGAGGAAATAGAATCTGATTGAGGTTAAACATAAAATATATGTGTGTAACCTAAACGTATTCATGGCAAAATTAGGATTTCCTACATATAGAAATGTCCAGCAACGAAAGTAAAATATATATAATTGCCCAGTTATCATTTATAAAATTAGTTACCTGAATAGGCTTATATTATTGATAATATTGATAAATATAGTAAGAAGAGTATAAAAGGTCAAATTGTAACATTCCACGCTTTTATATTTTATACATGTGTATTGTGATGGAGAAAAGCATACGTTATGGGATATCAACAAACCAAATTAATATAATATACGTGATCTATTTTATATCAAATTAAAAACAATATTAGTGATCCATTTGAGATGGTCTATTTTATTTTATTATGTTATCTTTATGGATAATAGGTATACCTTTATGCATAACAGGTAATACTATAGGTCCTAATAATTTTGTAGGCCTAACCTTAAAAGTCGAGATTGTAGCAAAATAATAATTTATTATTATGGTTTATAAAATCGTTGATAGGTAACTATGTATTAATTTATTGTTGTAATTGTTAATAGAAAACCATTATCAAAATTACACTATGAAGATAATATTTTAAGAACATGGTAAGAAATTACCATCACCACGTTATGTTAATACATCAAATAAATACAAAGTTATTAATCAATTTTTGATGGTGCATTTTACTTTCCTTCTTTGATAATAGATACACATATGCATAACACGTAATACTATAGGTCTGCCTAACCTAAATGTTGAGATTATGGTAAAAAATATACATATGGTATAGGGCTCAACTGCACTTCTACTAAGCGCTTGATTTTTCATTTATATTGTTGTAAACTCTTCTTCTGTATTAACTAACATTATTTAATGCTTTAAACTTTTTCAAACAATTTTTATAACATTATTAGACAATTTTGAAGTATTTATTTAAATATGCAAATCACAATATTATGACACTGTTAGACAATATTGTGATGCTGTTTTCTCCAATATGCTATTTTCTCTTAATATTGCAAATATTAGTAATTTAAATTTCATAGCAACGGATAGTAATCGAGGATGGTAATCGATATGTGGTTAGATTGTGGGTTATCGCTGGCTCTATAAAACCTGACACATGCACACTGTTGTTCTATTGGACTTTGAAAATATTCCACGCTAGTTTAAGTGCAGTTTTTCCGTTTATAGAAACACTGTTAAGTAACTATGTATTAATTATTGCTGTAATTCACCACAAATCTTTAATCACCATGTTATGTAAATTATTAGTATTGTCTCTTCTCCTTATGGTCATTAATGCTTCTCCTGATACAAGACTATAGCCATAATTTATAAACTTTGATACTCTATCAGTGTTATTCTAAAATTTATATCAAGACCAAAAATGGGACATTATATGTATTATATATATGCCCACTTACTTTGCCCTACAGTCCTATAAGGGCATTTATATAAACAACCATCTTTAAAATATGTGGTCATTGCATGAAACTTCATTTCAGTTTACTGTTTTACCTCATCCTCACGTCAACATGATTTTTTTCAAATATGTCCTCTAGAATAGCTGATTGGTTTTACTACTTATATTGCAAGCTCTAGGGCTTTATGAAATACATAAGATAAATGGCACATTCACTAAAGCCCTCCACTGAACCTTTTCCTCAACGAACTTAATCCAGTAAAAATTTCTTCTACTGTCTATTCAATCTACATGATCAACCCATAACAAACTTATAAAACTTATAGCGACAAATGTATTTATTTTATTGAGAAAATACCATTAGGAAGGTTTAGATGGGAGGATATTTGTATGAATCTTAGGGAACTGCATATTGGAAATAAACATCTGTTTTTGGTGGACATGAGTTTTGTATGTCATGATAAAAGAAACAGAAGTGAATTCTAGTACTTGGACAATGCAGGAAAATGAAATTAAAGAACAGTCCATACTTATATTTTATTGTGGAATTAATATGTATGACACCTGAAATAAATACAAAATATGTTTCATTTGAAAACATTGCTTTTTATTATTATCAGCATTCATAATTACTCATAACAATTATATACAAGAATCAATATGGATTTACATACATGAACATTACACAGCTATCAATGTACATAAACACACAAATTTGTAACACTAATACCTTATATATTATTGTGAAACATTACTATTTACACATTTTTTAGAATATAATACCTCATCGTGTCCACCACTTGTGGTCTCGAGCGTGCTGCCTTGTCATGCAGTGGGTCCAATTCCTGGTCGGGACAAGCTCCTGGGAGAGGTTTTTTTGGGGTTTTCCTCACCTGTAAGACAAATGTCAGGAAGCTTAGGGACCAACAGTCCCCAAATATCATCCGGTCATCATCATCATCCTTCACCGATGTGGAAAAAAAGCAACGGGAAGCTACCACACCTATAATTACCTAGCAAATCATAGCATGAAAATGCTATGATTGCAGTGAAATACCTACCCTTGGGCAGAATTACTATGGATGGATGGATCATAAGGCTTTTAAGTTTCCATACCCAACTTACGGAAAACAAGATAACAAAACAATAAAGCTTGCCAAGGATCTATCTACTTAATCAAATCTAAATTACTTTAATGAAATTTTATGATGGGAATTTACATTATCAGGCAAATAAATTAAGTAAGTCAAATTATTACATCTCACCTCATAAAACTGGGTGATTCTCACAGGACCGGTTTCTGAAGTTATTTCCTCTATCGCCAACCAGAACTCAGACTATAGAGTTAATGGAATCTTGGCTGATGATACAAACAATAGCTTCAGAAACCAGTCCTGTGAAGATCACGGAGTTTTATGATGTAACATGTAACAACTTATTTGACTCACTTAACGGAATATAAAATAATAAAAAAAACCCATGGCTTGAAAGGCCTAGAAGGCTCTTGGCCTACTAGCTGGCTGTTGGACTCACTTCCACATGAGTTGATCACAGAGATAGAAGATCATTCACCCAGTGTAGGATTAATATGTGGTCAGCATGTCAGGTCCCCCAGTCATTATAGCTGATTTTCTGAACTTGGAGCCGCTACTTATTGTAGCTACCCAAATGCCTCATGATGCTGAGTGAGCAATGGCCCAATACTGGCCAAAATCACAAGAAAAAATGTTTTCCCCCATGGAGACCCGAACCAGCGCAAGTCCGGTAACTCTCTGACAAAGCATCTTGCCTTAACCATTCAGCTATGGTGCGGGACATAAAACAAACAAACTGAATTAAATAAACATGTTCACAATTGGCTATACCAGAAATGTGAATAAATGTGCACGCATTTTAACTTATGTTATCCAATAAATGATAGCGTTAGTGACTTAAAGGACAATTACAAAGTTTATAGCTGATATGTCACATGGAATAGGGCCCTATTTAAATTACATATTAGAACAAATAAAATTTAAGATTAGACAAAATGATATTGTGTTACAGATGCACCAACAATTTAGACGAGGAAATCTGCATTTTTAACACATAATGGTCTATATACACAACACAAATATGTTCACAGCCTTACAGCAGAGGAAGTATAGAAGACAAAAAAATGCACAATACATGATAGTGTAGTGAAAAGAAAGTGTTCATATAATTTTGTCCAATCACAATCCTAAAATTACAAGTAAAAATACAATGGGAAGTAAGTAACTCTATTAGGTCCTTCTTAATAACAAATAAGGTAAATCCGGAGTTATTCTACCTCATAACTTGTTGTGTTCTATTTGAACTAGTGTCTGTATGTAAAGTATACCATCGTCAGCTTTTCCAGAATGTTGAAATTAACATTGTCGTTCCCTCGATGTCCAGAGCTGACAAGTTAAATTTCAACAGTCTGGAAAAGCTGACGATGGTATACGTGAAATATCAAAACTACTTCAAATAGAACACCAGTTATGAGGAAGGATGACTCGGTATTCACCTTACTTATTATTAAAAGTGGACATCTATTAGAGCCCTTCTGGCTGTCAATCCATTTGGCAAATCATAAACATCATTCACAACTGGAATAGCATTATTGGTGGCAGATCCTCTATTTTGGCATCGTTTGCCCTCCTCGCTATATTGTGTAACACAGTTGTTGCAACTATAACAGTCGTCATTTCAAGTTTGAGTTATAATTGAAATCAGCTCGTGTTTGTGGGTTGAGGAGAGGTGTCATTAAAAAATGATGGCACGCATACCCACTGTCTTCCAGGAGAATGCCAGACACTTCTCCTTCTTCAAATTGGCCACAGATCATGCTACTTTTGAACATACGACTGTCGTGTGCAGATCCTGGCCAGCCTGTAACGATGTTTATGAATTCCATAGTGAAGTTCACAATGGCCTGAAATTAAAAAAAAATCCAAGATATAAAAAGCTACTCTCAATGCAATAAATAAATAAATAAATATATTAATTAAACAAAAGTAAAACTTAGTTTTATTCGATTTTCATATTTATTAAGATATAATTCAGTGACAGCTGTTTCGGTACACTGTACCTTCTTCAGACATGTACCGAAACAGCTGTCACTGAATTATATCTTAATAAATATGAAAATTGAATAAAACCAAGTTTTATTTTTATTTAATTAATTAATATGGATTTTCATCAAGTAAACACCAACTCAATTGATTATATATATATATACATATATTCAATTTTTCATATTCAAAATTCTTACTAAAAACTATGCCGTTCCTGACGAAAAACTATTAATTTTTATTCATAGCCATTACAAGCACTTCAGTTTTGTCATTGCGTTAAAACTTTGATGGTTTCGTCAATTGTTTTATTGGAAGTGAATTTGGCTCAACTGCACTTTTACTAGCGCTTGATTTTTCAGTTATATTATTGTAAACTATAGCACTTATTTTGTATTTCCTAACATTATTTAACATTTTAAACTTTTTCAAACAATTTTTATAACATTATTAGACAGTTTTGAAGTATTTATTTAAATGTGCAAATCACAATTTTATGACACTGTTAGAAATATTGTGATGCTAACTGCTATTTTCTCCACAGAGTATATATTACTTAGTCTATGATTTTTCTATTGCTGTTTTGGGTTATCGCTGGTTGGATCAGCATTAGGGAGCGATAAGTAAGTGTACACCCATTTTTAATAAACGTTTGGTAATTTTAATATTATTAATATATCTTTTTAACATAGATTTGGGGATTTATTGCAAATATTGGTCATTTAAATTTCATAGCGATGGATTGTAATTGAGGATGATAATCAATATGGTTTGATTGTGGGTTATTGGTGGCTCTCAAACTCTGGCGCATGCACACTGTTATTCTATAGGACTTAGAAAATATTTCATGCTAGTTTAAGTGCAGTTTTTCCGTAAATTTGAAAATATTTCATGCTAGTTTAAGTGCAGTTTTTCTGTAAATTTGAAAATATTTCATGCTAGTTTAAGTGCAGTTTTTCCGTAAATTTACTTGTACCTTAATAAAGAAAGAAAAAATAATGCTTGAATTGTGACTTGAACCCTGGATCTCTGATTCTGTACATTAGTACAATACCAATTACACCATCTGAGCACCGATAAGAATGTCAACATTTCTTTCTACTTATACAATTCTCGTTCGTCCGAAGACCATCAATACCAACACGCCAATTGGAATCTTTTATTGAGAAGTACTTTTATTGAGAATTTATACATTACTTTTGAACGGTAAAGCTTCATACTTTGAAGTTTTTATTAAATTAACACTTTCCAACCTAGATTAATTAAGGAAGAAAAATTAAGGTTTGGAAAGTGTAAATTTAATAAAAACGTGAAAAAAATTAAAATATGGTTATATTTTATTTGTTATTTATGCAAAAATCTATGTTATGATATGGGATAAATGGTATGAGGTAGTAATCTAGAACAATATTAACACAATACATTTTCAAAATGTTTCTCACTGATATTGGTCTACAAAATCTCCTACTTGGCACAAATTATTTAGGTAAAAAGCATCATAAATCAAGTATTCACCTAAAATGGTTCACAGATGCTGCTTGGAGGTCTGCTTTTATGTGCTATATATTTAAGACAGTGCACTAATGGCTTTATTTCAATTTTCTTACAACACTGATCAAGGCAACTTAAGCCATGGATCACATGTCGTAGATTTACGACACGTAGAAGAACCTGAACTCTAAAAATAAAGCTTCTAAAAAAATTAGTTGGATCTTTCATTATCAGTTTTGAATTACAACTCTAATGATGTCAATTAAAGAGCATAAGGGCCTTCTAGGCCTGTTGCGCTTGGAGAGAGGGAGTGAAATAAAATAATAATAGTAACACACAAAATACTTGCTTAACTAGTTTTTGTACATACCTGACAGTTGAAGGAGAATACGCCCAAGCTATTTCTGAAGATTTCAGGATATTCTCCTCCAGGATTCCTTATTTTTATATGTGTGCCATCGATGAATCCAACTACACCACGGAAACAAGCAATTCTATGAAATTCATAATGGAGATGACGAACCTCATCTCCATTAGGGAATGTTATAAATTGTAGTTTCAATTCTGCAATAGAGGTGGATACTTTTCTGATGACAGGTGACACAGTACTTTGGCTGATGCCAGGGTGGTCTGCCACTACAAGCTGCATACTTCCTGTGAATAGAATTAATAAACAAATTGAATAAATTGACAATTGGTATGACACAATATTTATGCCATAATAAATTTAATATTTGTCTGGCCACACCTTGATTAAGTATTTGTTCCTGAATTGAGGAGTATAGCATAAAATTAAATTAAGCATTATCAGATAATCTTTCATGTGCATAATTTAAACAGTGAAGCAAATTATGGGTAAACTTTAGTATTTGACTCTCATCTATTCAATGAATAAGTTCTACAGAATCGCACTGCACATGCACGAATGTTTAATGTAACCTTCACCAGGTGGCAGGATATAAATGTGAAATCGAAATAACCAACCTTCTTAATAAATTCCCAAACAGTTTATGAGAAACTGACATAACACCAATTACACTCTTCCTAACCTAACAAAATAAATTGCTTGCATATTATTCAATAAACTAATCATGCGTATACTAACTTGTCCCGACAAAAACACACGAAATGAAGTTAATTTCTTTAAATTAAATAATAATAATGTTAAGTATTAAAAAATTAATAGAAATATTGTTTTATTAATTTCTACTACAGTAGTTTGAATGAAGATGTTTCATTATTTGCATTTTCCTTATATTATATATATATACATACACATATATATCGTACTATTGAATTACTAATTATTGTCCAATTTTGTTATTTTTGTGACCGGAGTTAATAAAAATTTCACTTTTTTTGCGTGTAATATACAAACAAAAAAAACGATCATGTTAATGATTATACACGAGAGTGATATTTTATTTCTCTACATGAATTATTTGTAATCGGTTTATATAGTACCGGGTGCGGCAGCATAACTTCCTTTTTTAAAATGTGCGCCATTTAGTCGGTTGATGTCGTAGCGGAGCGCTAGTGGTCTCGTTCGAGAGGGGGGACTATAAAGTTTTGTCCTGACACAGTTCAGTCGCCATCATGCGTTGGAACAGTGAGGAGCGTGCGTTTGCCATTGAGGCCTACTTTTCGAGCGGATGTTCTGTGATCGCAACCCGGCGCGCCTTTCGGAATCGCTTTAATTTAGCCCCGTTGGCCCCTGTCCCGGACCGGAAATCAATTGTTACGTGGGTCACTACGTTCAGACAAACTGCAAGTGCGACAAGACGAAGAACTGGAGTCCCTCGGCCGATTAGATCACCTGAGAACATTGAGGTAGTGAGAGCTTCAATGTTGCGATCACCACGGCGTTCTGCGCGCAAACATGCGTCTGCCCTTGGACTTTCCGATCGTTCTGTAAGGAGAATACTTCATGATGATCTTCATTTCCATCCATACAAGATGGCAATTGTGCAGGAACTTTCTGAACGTGACTTCTGACTCTGAAGTGGCCGGCCCGCTCTCCCGATTTGACCCCTTGTGATTTTTTTCTATGGGGTTATTTGAAATCCCGTGTTTATGTGAACCGTCCAAGGACCCTACAAGATTTGAAGACCAACATCCAGGAAGAAATTGCCAACATAACGCCTGCTATGCTGGCAGGAGTCATGACAAACGCCAGAAATCGGTTTACTCAGTGTATGGAGAATGGGGGACGTCACCTACCTGATTTGATCTTCAAAACTGAGTAAAACAAAACTTTATGTATGTGCCTATATTATAAAAAACGAATAAAAATTTTCTGATTCATACAATGCATTTTATTAAGTTTTAAAAAAAGGAAGTTATGCTGCCGCACCCTGTATTTCCATACACGTTTGTAATAAACAACACTAGATTTTAAGAAAATTCTCACAATGCATATTGAAGAAGTTAGAATATAATGAATCATACAGCATATATTAGGCCTACATGACTTACCTGTATATCGGGGAATATCCTGAAAGTACAGGCGGCGACGGCAATTCGCTTGATCCCGTAGATTTTGTTCAATTTCCACATCTTCTATTAATTTCTGTGCCTCCAAACCCAAAAGATTATTCACTTTTGGAATTCCGCCATTTTTACTGAGGTGGAGAACAAAGGGAAAGATGGGAATACTGCCGACTTAGGATTTGACAGATAAAAGTGAGTAAGGCGTGGCCAAAACTTGAGACGAGAGTTGGTTTCATGAATACTCTCGACGTCATAGAAAGGCGGAGACACTCACTCCGTGAGGAGAGTTGGTTTCAAGAATACCGGCCTTAGTGCTCCTAAATTCTCTGGGAAATGTTCAAGATGAGAGTGAACGAATGTAACTTCAAGCTCATCCCAGTGCCCTGCACTTTTCGAGCATGGTTTCACACTTTTCTCATATTGATCAACTTTAGCATTACACCAGACGTCCGTGTATGTTTCCAAAGCTTGTAGTTCCACATCAGACATGCAGTTTTTAGAAGTAACACGTTTCTGAATCTGTGACCATGAAAAAGTCTTCCTTCACTTTTGCCTCAAACAGTAACAGAATTATATTTGAAGAGAAAAATTTTCGCCTAGACCGAGACTCGAACCCGGGACCCTTGGCTTTCCGGGCCAAGTGCTCTACCAACTGAGCTACCGAGGCGAGTTGCGATCTAGACGCAAATTTTTCTCTTATATACATTGTAATTCCCTTGTGCCAAATGCTTGAAACCGTAGCTTCTAACTTTGCAAATGGCAGCTTCAAGTTAAGAAGACATTTATTGGGAATTTAACACTACTTTATAAAGCCAGTAGGGCTTCTATTGACAATTTTATTATTGATTTAACACTTCTCACTGAAGGATAAATTATATTTGAAGAGAAAAATTTTCGCCTAGACCGAGAAAAATTTGCGTCTAGATCGCAACTCGCCTTGGTAGCTCAGTTGGTAGAACACTTGGCCCGGAAAGCCAAGGTCCCGAGTTCGAGTCTCGGTCTAGGCGAAAATTTTTCTCTTCAAATATAATTTATCCTTCAGTGAGAAGTGTTAAATCAATAATAAAATTGTCAGTAACAGAATTTTTTAGCAATATATTGGTAACAAGGGGCATTTTTGTCCAAAATGTTGACAAATTCCTTCATAAATCGTTGTTTTATGCACAAAGGAGGTAGCAATATTTTTTTTAGAATAAACTAATGTGCGATTTATTACATTTTTTGTTCCTGGCACCAGTTGTTTTTTCTTGGCGAATTTGTAACTTTCCAGTCCCTTTTGCAGGCTCAGAGTCTCAATCACACGAAAAACACAGAAATAACATGATCACAGCACATGTACCACTTGTTTCATTATATTTAATTTGTTCTCGAATGGTTTGTATGTGTGTACTGATTGAACTACTGGAACTATGGCTAATTTTTTCATATTATTCAGAAGAATGCCCTTTAGACTTCTTTTGCTAGAGACAATAAATATATGGCAATCTGCCGGTTCGTAAACTGTTCTGGGCAACCATTCAAGCCAACAGTACACAACTTCCCTCTCTTTACAAAATACTTCTTAAATTTTTCATGATTTCTGTACCAATAAAAAGTTGTACCAGCAGTTAAAAGATTGTTTTCTTTAAATCTCGAGATAAAAGGTCACCTTTTTCTTTAGTAAGACCCAAATCACTTACCAAATTGTTTAATTTTGGTTAATTGATAGGATGCGGATAGTTTTCTTATGATTGTAGGGACAAATTGAAATTATTTTGTGTGCTGCTACTACTCTCTTGTAGTGTTGTAGGAATTGTAATGTCTGGCCCATGTGCTGGCAGCTTATTGCTTCTGCGGGAACTGGGTAATGTAACCAGGAGAGGGTCATAGGATGAATCTACCTTCAGTTAAACACAATGACAAACTACTGTGAATAAAATCAGTGATTATGTTATAAAATTGTATTATATTTTAAGTGTTTACATATTTTAATGCTTCACGTACATACTGCATACAAGTGGTAGACTGCATGCTCTCATTTTTTATGTTGAAAATAGAATGGTGAAAAAATGTATGTGATACGCTAAAAATAGCAACAGATCCATTATCAAAGCATTTGACTTATTTGCATTAATATATCTCATGCTGCAAAATCTTCGAGGTCTGTGTGTTTCATGATCGATAAATTTTAAGGATTTTAAACAAATCTTAGAAGAAAATTTTTGGGTGAGGCTCTTCCAGTCTGCTGTGCTTAATAAGGGTGAACATTGTTACTGATACGTAAAGATGTGAATGTTTGGTAATAATGTACCAAAAATCAATATAATTATAAAATATTACCAATCTCATAAAGTTAGACAGGGAATTGGCTGACATTTATTCACAAAATCAAAATATTTTCATGAATAACTTAATGACTTGAAATGGTTGGTTGGTTGGTATCTAATGTCGAGCACTTGATAAGGAAATCATTCGCTCTCTTGCACTCCAATATTTAGCAGAAAGGCTGTTCTCTTCTACAAAAGCTGGACAATGGAGGAGATGGTTTCTTTCCATATCTTCATTTAAATTGCAAAAAGGGCATTTAGGTGAATGTGTTATGCCAATTCTGTGTATGGAGTACAATAAACTAGTTGTAACCGTTTAGTAGTAGGCACCACATGTCACCCGTAGAGAGAAAGTAGGTATAGGAAGGAAGGAGAAATGAACCCCTAGATCTTGAATACTCTAATACCATCAGGGTCGAAAGAAACAAGAGGTCAGTCAAGGGAGACTGATAGAAAAGTTGAAAGAGGGAATTGGTATGGGAAGAAGAAATAATACCAATTTGGTCAAAAAAATAAAAACTGACCAAGCTGACCAGTGCTTACTGGTGAGTAGCCCTTCCCATGCATAAGCATGATTACTAACAGCTGCACCACTAGGTTCCTTTAAGCCTTCGATGGGTCTCCTCCCTGTTAAAGACAGTAGTCTTTCCGCAGCCTCACTTGAAATTAATACATGCAAACATATTTTAATGTTAAATACTCACGAAAACGAAGAAAAAAGCCTGGATGTGAACTTATCCCGATCTTCTTTGCATCAATTAGCTTACTGAACTTGAAAACTACCATTTTCATGACTATATTTTTTTACTTTGTCTTCTTCTTCTTCCTTCCAAATATTAGGCCAAGGCCTGTTATGATCCTATCGAAAATTTTTCCTCCAGCATTTCATAGGACGGCCCAGAGATCTTCGTCCTCTTGTATATAATTATAAACAGCTTTGGGGATCCGATTTGAACTCATTCTTTCAAGATGGTGTTTCCAAAATAGTTGGTACTGTTTAATATATTCCAAAATTGGCGTAGTCTTCAATTCTTTTAAGATATCGGTGTTTCTTTTCCGATCCCATCAGGTGTAACCCGCTGTTCTGCGCATGAATCTCATTTCACAAGCCGTTATTCTGCTTTCATGTTGTCTTTTTAGTGTCCATGCTTCACTACCATAGGTCAACACTGGTCTAGCCGAAGTGTTCATTCTTTCAAGATGGTGTTTCCAAAATAGTTGGTACTGTTTAATATATTCCAAAATTGGCGTAGTCTTCAATTCTTTTAAGATATCGGTGTTTCTTTTCCGATCCCATCAGGTGTAACCCGCTGTTCTGCGCATGAATCTCATTTCACAAGCCGTTATTCTGCTTTCATGTTGTCTTTTTAGTGTCCATGCTTCACTACCATAGGTCAACACTGGTCTAGCCGAAGTGTTTTATAAACGTAATTGCTGTTTTTTTGTACAAGGGATGGTTTCATAACTTGATTAATAATTCCCAAACTTTTATTATAACTAGTAATTTTTTCAGGGATATCCTTTTCATCCCAGATAGAGAGATAATATCCAAGATATTTAAATTGATTAGATCTCTCTAAAATTTTATTCTGGAGACAGATTTTACTTTGTATGGGGTCCTTCCCATGAAATGCCATAATTTTAGTTTTAATTGATATTTCCATATTAAATTTGGCACCTATTTTTTGTAAATTATAAATTGATCATTGCAAATCATTTTCGGAAAGTGCCAGAAGCGCCAAATCATTTGCAAAAATAACAGCATCGAGTTTGAGGTTCCTATTGATGGGTATATATATATATATATATTTTACTTTGTACATTTTAGTTTTTGTCTCTTTTGTACCTTTCCCTTTGAGATGGAGGCTAAACTGAATTGAGACTCTCACAATCCATCACAGTTACTCAGAAAACTGTAGATTCAACAATAATATTAGACCTCTCTGATTATTCCTATATACATCACTGGGAATGCTAAATCTCATTGTAACCAAAAAAATAGAGGTTAATTCTGTTGCTCTAAAAAAATGAGTAAACGTTGCATAATGAATCTGCATTATTGTTAATAGTTATTTCTCATACAATCATCTGTTATTGATTTATTCCAAGCCCAAAGAGATATAGCAGTAAATATATGATATTTATAACTATGCTGCCGGCTTACAAAATGCCCGGAATTAAGATTGGAATAAATAATCTCACATTTCATAAATATTGAACTTTACAATTATTTTTAGCTTCTGATGTTGTATTTTTCACTAAATAGTCACTCCAAATCCAATGCGAAGTTGGATTTTTCATTAGACAAAATCACAACCTCTTGTTGGATTACTGTTCATAATATATATATATATACACATACACAGACATATTGCCTAAATCATTTTTGAAGAGAAAAAATGTCATGGGTTAGGGATTGTACGAGATAGGATGATACAAGTGGCTATTTTCTTTTGAAAAAATTATTTCTTTACATTGTGTGAAAACATTGCACATGAATTCTGAGAAGCTTATATTTGACATGATGATATATTGTTAAGTTTCATGTTACAGGATGTCAAAGTTGAAATAAAATCAGAAGAAGAAGAACAGAACGACTATCCTGATATTGAACATGAAACATTTCCAGCTCCCAGCGAAACGAAACTTGAGGTAATGTTTTTGTTGGTATTTCAGAATTGTAGAGTGAAACTAACAGATCCTTGTATTATAGTCTCACTCTGATGGTTAACTGTTTATATAAAAGCGGGTGCCGCGCGGCAATGCTTGACATGCGGTGTTGTCACGTTTCTCATAGCGCTATGGGCATTTATTACACAAGGACAGAAGACATTGGTTATTTATGTTATTATTTAATTTTTATGTTATTATTTTGTATTGTTTAACTTTTAAAATTAAAATGATATATGTATTTATTTATTAAATAATTTAATTCAAACATTATATAGCTTGTAGGTCTACATAAATTTAATATTCATACAAAATCATGCTAAAATATTATATTTATTATTATTATTATTAGCCGCGGTGGACTAGTGGTTATTCTCCTTGCCTCTTGTCCCGAGGGTCGTGGGTTCAAATCCGGCCGGGGTTGATGGATTTTTTTAGGATGGAAAAATTCAATGAGCAAGTCCTGTGGGAGGGACTTCAAGCCGTGGGTCCCGAGTCTGAAGATTTTCAGACTCATAAAAGATCCTTAAGCCTGAATGAAAAGGTCTCTAAGCAAAATTTACCGAATTTTCCCGTCCTAGTACTACCTTAGTTTCCTAGATGTCAGTATGAGGCAGAACGCTGACCACAGACCACTCTAACGACATCTATATGAAAACAAGTGTAACTAAATTAGTATATTTAAATTAATATCGGGAAGTAAACATTATGAGGTTATATCATTAATAATGAATGGAGAACATATTTTAATCGACTCACCTCATACATTTTCAAACTTCTTTGATACCGACGGTTTCAGACAATATCATGTCCTTCATCAGTCATGGCGTCCATTGATGAAATTCCGTGATTGTTGATTTCTTTAGTGACATCACCTCTTCATTCATTCGGAAAGGAAGTGAAAAAATTTTAGAAGAAATAAAAACACTCTCAAAAATGTATTGGCAAATAAAAATATGACCATTTTAAAAAAGATAAACAAAAATATAATATTTTCTAAAGCTGATAAGGGGAATAAAATAGTAATTTTAGAAAAATCTGAATATATCAAGAGGATGGAAAATCTTTTAGAATCAAAAGAATATTTGGAACTAAAAAAGGATCCCCTACCAAAAACTATAAAAAAAGAAATTAAGCATACAATTTCTGATACAGAAAAATGTAAATTGAAAGTCCCAAATTCTTCTAATCCTCGAATGTATGGTCTCCCCAAAATTCATAAAATTGGGAATAAAATGAGACCGATAATTAATAATATAGGGTCCCCGTCTTATTATTTATCAAAATGGTTAGTACAGAAATTTAAAAGTTTTCCAGAATTTGAAAATAAAAGTATTGAAAATTCTTTACAACTAATTGATGAATTGAATAACATTAGAGTGGTTCATAATGACAGATTTGTGTCTTTCGATGTTGTTTCATTGTTTCCAAATGTTCCAATAGGAAAAATGTTATATTTTTTGGATAAATGGTCCAAGTTCTTTGGATTTAAATAAAGAAGTAATAGATGAATACATTAACCTTACAAAATGTTGTATTGAAAATTCCTATTTTACTTTTAACGGTAAATTTTACAAACAAGTTTCGGGTTTATCTATGGGAAATCCTCTTTCGCCTTTTTTTTGGCTAATTTATATATGAGTTACTTGGAGTGCCATATCACCAAGGCTTACCCATGGATTTTCAAGAGTTGGTACAGATATGTTGATGATATATTTTCGATAATAAATTTTAAACATGTTGATGATGCGTTGAAATTACTTAATCTACAAGATGTATCAATTACCATAGAATCAGAAATTGAAAACAAAATTCCGTTTCTGGATTTATACATAATTAGGAATGAAAAAAACTCAAAAAATTGAATTTGATGTATATAGGAAGGGTACACATACTGATAATTATATTAAATCAACGGGTTTCAATCCACTGGCACATAAACATGCAATATTTATATAATTCATGGTGATTTTCCGTTGAGGTATTAGTTCACAGTAATATAATGTACGGTTAAAAACTATAATATAGTTACCTTGTAGGTCCGTCTCCTCAACTTAAGTTCTTTTAAAACTCTATAGGCCTTTCGGGATTAGTCCCATCATCAGCAGAATGCATTAGGTCCGTTCTTGTTGACCCTTGTTGAAGCACTGACTTGGTTGTGAGAATTTTGTACAGAGGATTGTGTGGATTAGGTGTGTATTCATTGAGAATCAGGTTGCTGTTGATTTCTCTTAGGATTGCGATTTCCTCCAGTATATTTATTCTCATATTTAATTTTAGGAAGTTATATTTTGAGGTTATTTTAATTATATTATTTTTGGTCTGGACATCTTACCTCAATATTTATGTTGATTTGTTCTTGGACATGTTTCAAAACAATTCTGTTTTATCTTCAGCTTTCCCAGACTGGTTTTATTTATGTTGCATTATGTTGCACCACCTGGATGTCGATGTCAGCTCCATCCTGTGGTTGGCCAAAGAACCTCCAAACAAGGTCACCCTCCATCGGAATATCAAAATTCATAACTCTGTTTCTGTTCTTCTGAATATAAATTTTTTCCCAAATAGTCAGCTCTTTTGTATTTTCTAACTGTTTTAATAATTTAGTGTCTGAATTTATATTATGTTTTTCAGACCAAACATGAGCAGCAACTGCAGATTTTTCAATTTCTCCATTTTTAATATTTCTTATGTGTTCTTTGGTTCTAATTTTTAGGTTTCTTTTTGTTTTCCCTGTATATATCTTTTCACAACCCATGCATTCAATTTGATATATTCCTGACTTTTTATTTTTATCAATTTTTTCATTTTTGTTGGTTTTTATTAGTTTATTTAAACTGTAGTTATTTTTTGGTGCTAATTTAATATTAAACTTCTCAAATATATTTTGAAATTTATTATGTACCCAGGGGTGATATGTGAATTTCCTATATTTTTTCATAGGTGGTTCTTCTTTTTCAAGATTACTTCTGTTTATCATTTTTTGTTTTTTATACTTTTTTATCCTTTTATGTACCATTTTTTCATCAAACCCATTTTCTCTTGCTACTTTGATTATGTGTTTTTTCTCATGTTTGAAATCTTCTTCGTTTAAGGGTAAGTTTACCAATCTATGAGTTAAACTATTAAATGCTGCTAATTTATGTCCAATTGGATTGAACCCTGTTGATTTTATAAAATTTTCCGTATGAGTTTCTTTCCTATGAATCCTGAATTCAATTTTTCTTTTTTCTTCGTTTCTGACCAATTTAAGATCCAAAAAAGGTATTTGTTTATTGTCTTCTATTTCTTTGGTGAATTTAATGTTTGTACTCTGTAAATTTAATAGTTTTAGGGAATCTTCCACATGTTTTTCTTTAACAATACAAATTATATCATCAACATATCTACTCCAAAATTTAAACATTGTGGGATGTGCTTTAGTGATTTTACATTCAAAATCGCTCATAAATAAATTTGCCAGGAAAGGTGATAATGGGTTTCCCATTGAGAGCCCTGATTTTTGTCTATAGAAACTCCCATTGAATGTAAAAAACATTTGATCAATGCATAACTCAGTTAATTTCAAATAATCTTCTTTGATCTCTCTGTCTATGTTGTTTTTTCTTAACCAATTGTTCAATATCTCCAAAGAGCTGACTATTTGGGAAAAAATTTATATTCAGAAGAACAGAAACAGAGTTATGAATTTTGATATTCCGATGGAGGGTGACCTTGTTTGGAGGTTCTTTGGCCAACCACAGGATGGAGCTGACATCGACATCCAGGTGGTGCAACATAATGCAACATAAATAAAACCAGTCTGGGAAAGCTGAAGATAAAACAGAATTGTTTTGAAACATGTCCAAGAACAAATCAACATTAATATTGAGGTAAGATGTCCAGACCAAAAATAATATAATTAATATTTATTCTCGTTGGAATGTTTTCTCTATGTACTATTGTGAGGGTGTTGTCGATGTTATGCATATGGTGTCCAGCTTGAATTACATGTTTTGCATAACTTGATTTTCCTCCATTGTAAACGAAATCTCTGAAATGTTCCTTGAATCTAATGTTGAAGCTTCTGTTAGTTATCCCAATGTAGAATTTATTGCAGTCTGTACATATTCATTTGTAGATGCCTTTATTGTCGAATTCATCTATTTCTTCGATGTTGTTGTTTATTAAATTGTTTAATTTGTTGTCAGTTCTGTAGGATATATTAATATTCTTATCGAGCTTTTTTAGTGTGTTGGCCAATTTTAATGTTTTTTTACCAGTGTACGTGAGGGTTATCCATTTTTTGTTGTCATTGGACTCTATTTCAAGTTTGGTTATGTTGGTAATGTTGTTTTTTCTTTTTTGTTTATTTATAATTCTATTTATTATTTGTTTGTTGTAGCCGTTAATTTTTGCCATGTGTTTGATGTAATTTAATTCTTTATTATAATTGTCTTTATTTAGAGGGAGTTTTAACATCCTATTTATTAGGCTTTTGAATGTACTTATTTTATGTTGAAAAGGATGTCTCGATTTATTGTTTATGGCTAGTGTGTTGCTTGTCGGTTTTCGATAAATGCCAATTTCTATTTTGTTGTTGGTGAAGTTTTTTGTTAGTGTTAGGTCCAAATAGTTTATACTGTTACTTATTTTAGGAATTCTCACTATGAGGTATATTCATTAAGGTAGAATATGTTTATCACTCACCTCATATTGTTCTTCTTATTTGATTAATCAAATAAGAAGAACAATATGAGGTGAGTGATAAACATATTCTACCTTATTGTTTATTTTTTATCATTTCACTCACCTCATACTTCATAATTTATAGCAGACCCAGGGTTTCTTCACGAATTACGTGAAGAAACCCTGGGTCTGCTATAAATTATGAAGTATGAGGTGAGTGAAATGATAAAAAATAAACAATATTAAAGAACCTCATAGTGTTATTTCCTATCTACATAACTTAATATTCTACCTTAGTTTATACTGTTGTTGATTTCTGTTTCATCAGTAAAGATGATTTTGTTGTGCATATTATTTAAATCTTGAGATATTTCTTTGTCTTTTCTATTTTCGCTGTCATAGATAATTAATACGTCGTCTACATATCTTGTGAATAATTTTATGTTGAATTTAGTAATTAGTTCTTTGAGGTGTGTATTTTCTAATTCTTGTAAGAATATTTCTGCTAGGATTCCCGAAGTGGGGCTTCCCATAGGGATCCCGTCTTCTTGGACGAAGAGTTCGTTGTTGAATTGGAAGTAATTCTGTTGTGTTATTGTTTTTATGGTGTTACTTAGTTGGTTGATGTAGTTATTTTCAAGTTTCTTGTCCATTAATTTTTGTTTTATTATATCTATTGTTTCATTTATTGGGATGTTGGTGTATAAGTCTTTTATATCAAATGACGTCATTTTTGTGTTTTTGTTGATTTCTAGGTTATGTATTTTTTATGCCAAGTCGTATGAGTTTTTAATTGTGAATTGATTATCTAAATTGATGTCTTCTTTTATTTTTTGGGTAATGAATTTAGAAATTTTGTAGTTGGGTGCATTTATGCAATTGACAATTGGTCGCATTGGAACATTATTTTTATGTATTTTTGGAAGAGGTTTCATTGTAGGTGGTGATGGATTATTATTTATCCATTTCTTGTATATGAATGTGTTTTGGTTGTTGTTATTTGTTTTAAAGATTAAGGGACTTGATTTTATTAATTCTTTTAATGATCTGTTATATTTTCCGGTTGGGTCCTTTTCAATTCTTTTTAGGTTATTTTCTTGCATGAATTGTTTGGTTTTGTTTATATATTCTTCTTTTTCCATGAGAACAATTGTATTGCCTTTGTCTGCTTTCGTGTGTATTATATTGTTATTTTTAAGTTTAGATTTTATGTTAGATATGTTTTTAAGTAGTTGTTTTTCGGTATTGTCCATTTTCGGTGAAATATCTTTAATAACTTTGGCTGCCTCGTATTTAGCATAGTTTTTATCATCTGTGTTTAGTTTGTTTATTGCAATTTCGCTTTCAATTATTAGGTTTTGTTTGATTCTGTTTACTACATTGTTATATGTTTGTTATACACAAACAAACAATTCAGAAAGATAAAACAACTTAAAGAATGCTCTACCCTACAAATGGTTAGTAACGAAAAGAAGTATTTCAAGAAAATTACTTACCATCCAATAGTACATGGGAAATTTCAAAAAATATTTGACAAATACAACATTACTTTGGCACCAATTAATAAATTTAGTCTGGAAAAACTTTTAAATACCAATAAAAAAATCAACATCCCAGACAGTAAGAAATCTGGAATTTATCAAATTAATTGTAATGATTGTAGCAAAGTATACATAGGAAAAACAAAAAGGAATTTAGAAACACGCACTAAAGAACATTTTAGAAATATTAAAAATTGTGAAATTGAAAAATCAGCAATTGCTGCACATAGTTTACTAGAACATCATAAAATTGAAAAAGAAGCGAAACTTTTAAAACAGTTGGATAAACCGTTGGAATTGACAATTTAGGAAATGATATTCATTCAGAAGAATAAATATCGATCTATGAAGTTTATAATCCCAACGAAAGATGGCAGCACAAGAGGTGATGTCACTAAAGAAATCAACAATCACGGAATTTCATCAATGGACGCCATGACTGATGAAGGACATGATATTGTCTGAAACCGTCGGTATCAAAGAAGTTTGAAAATGTATGAGGTGAGTCGATTAAAATATGTTCTCCATTCATTATAAATTAGTATAGTTCAAATTCTTTCCTGTAGGGGGAGAGCGCCTAAATCTCTGTTAGGGAAACATGGACTTACAAGATACAAGAAGATTATTATTAACTGTTCGGTGTGAAATATTTTCCCATGGCCGCCACTTGTTGAAATCACTTATATATTAAACTAATATAATATGTAGATATTGTATTATTATTTGAGCTACACATCACAATAAATCACTGATAATTATGCCATTAATTACGGTATATAATTTTATAATTGGATCGAATGTTCCACATTGTTCCAAGTTTTAATTGAAATGAGTGAAGAATAGCAATGTGGCAACATCGTGGTAGTCGCGGCAATCGAGATCTTTGTATTTTAATAGCATATAACAGCTGCGGGGAAACAAAGCGAGCCGCTTGTTAAGCATCATAGTGAGGCGATAATACTAGTATTGCTGCTGCTCATACGTGGAGTAACTCCCAGAATTGGTTATTCAAACGTGATAGAATTTGAGTTGAAATAGTAAAACAATCCATCATGTAGTAACTGTTGTAAACTAAGTGAAATTCTTTAGAAACGTAATTTAAGGTTTGATTTTGCTAGTTTGTGGAATGTATGTTCCTTTTTTAATTAAATTGTATGCATCCAAATTCATTGTGAGATATAAACATGGTTGCCATTAGAGAGATTTTAAAATTTTGCCTTTTGTTTATATGCCCATTTGTATTGGCCAGATTTTTATTTATTATATTCTTGAGATTACATTTATCATTTTTATTCATTGACATACATTATGGTTTGCTGCAAAAAAATTGAAAACTGCAGCTGCTGGAGTGAGTTTGCTTCACTCTAATGGTCTGATGTTCAAACTCAGCTTTACATTTGTAAGTTTGGTAATTCCATTACAGTCCTTGCAGTAGTAGGAGGTTAAGGCTCTAGACAATGTCTTCTGGGTTGTCAGCCTTGCATGATGGCCGCCTCTATCTTAAAATCTTTACAGGATGAAGAAGGCCTACAATTGATTAGTGTTAATAAGCTGTTAGTTTATGCTGACGATGTAGTGTTATTACTGTATTGAGTAATTGTGGCAGAAATTTAATATCAATGAAACTAATTACATGGTCTCATATAGAAGTGGATTATACAATGTGAATGACAGTTGAGGGAAATTTTGAAGAAAAGGCTGAATTCAAATGCATAGGAACAATAATTACAAACAGGGGTCAGGTGCACTAACAAATTAAACATAGCTCAACTCTGGGAATGCATGCTATTTGTATTAGAGGGACTCTTGTCATGTCAACGTCTCTCAAAAAAAACATTAAACTGATGATATGTAAAACTGTTATGTTATATGCATATGGATAATTGAATCTTACTTTCAAAAAGATGAAACATTGTGAACATAAAGTCGTAGGACATTTTTTGGACCAAAGAGAAATGAAGAGACAGATGAATTGAAAGACTACTAACAGTGATTTCAATTTTAAAATGTGTAGCTTATAAAACAGCCGTCCTCAACTATAATAACTTCTGTTATAAACATCGTCACACTATTAAAATTGTAGGCCTTTCAAAGAAATGCTTCATCCTCAGGAATACTTATGGTGCTGAAAAGATCTCTTTATTTCATACAGAGGGCTTTGGTTGTTGGGCTTGTTCTCATTTTGAATATTTTTATTTTCTCCTTCCTTGATAATTTCAATCTCTCCTAGGATATTGATTTTTTGTCTATTGTTCTCTTTGTGGATTATTGATATTGTTTTATATCTATGTTGTTGAATCTGTGGCTGGTTTCTGAAGTGTGTTCAGCAAATCTTGATTTTCCTTCTTATTTAATGAAGTTTGGGAAATGTTCATTAAATCTTATTTTAAAACTTCTTGTAGCAGAAAATAAAAATATGCTAAATGAGAACACTCCTAACTTCAGCCCTCTGTATGAAATATACAAATAATTTCAGTACCATAATTATTCCTGAGAATGAAGCATGTCATTTTAATATTGTGACGATGTTTATGACAGAAGTTATTATAGTTGAGGACGACTCTTTTATAAGGTACAAATTTTAAAATTGAAATAACCTTAACCTGAACGGTGTTGAAACATGATATTAAAAGTATGGATACTAACAGTGATGAAAGTTAAAAATTAAATTGTACCTGTTGGTAGGTGCCGTCGTCCTCAACTTTGTTAATGTATTGTATATAAAATTAACTGGAGCGCATCTTCTGCAGGTTGAGTTTCCGTTACTTGTTGTTGTCGTTGTGTACGGTGATGTATACTCCAACTGACTTGTTTTTGACGTCTCATATAATGGGTTTGACTGGGGTGCGTTCTCATTGAGAAGTGAGGTGTTGTTTGTTTCCTTTATAATTAAAAAACAAGTCAGTTGCTGCTACAAACAGTTGGAGTGTACATCACCGTACACAACAAGTAACAGAAACTCAACCTGCAGAAGATGCGCTCCAGTTAATTTTATATACAATACATTAACAAAGTTGACGACGACGGCACCTACCAACAGGTACAATTTAATTTTTAACTTTCATCATATGACTTCATCCCAGCGGAATTTGATATGAATTTTACTAGTATTGATTCTAACAGTGAGTTACACAATGTTTATGGGAAAACAGATGTAATAAGAACAGTAAAGTCTTGTAGACAGATCACGTGGCATGAGTGGGAAATAGGAGGACATATCAATCCTCTCGAAGGAAACAGTAGGTGGGCCCAGAATGGAGGGAGGAAAATTATATGGGTATGATTGAAAAACATTAGCTCAGGATAAGGATGTATGGAATGTTTGTTCCCCACGGCCATCAACCTATGACAGTGCCAGTGAGTTAGTCGGTAGTAATAATAATAGACATGATAAAAATATTAATAAAAATTTGTGTATTAAGTACCATGTGTGCGATTGTCTCAAATATATCAGAAGACATTTTGTACATTTTCTTCGTTCTGATGCCCGGGTCTTTGTCTTGCTCAATATTCTGTCAGTTCATATTTCATTACTTTGCATATAAAACAAGGGCAGAAGGTAATGGATGATCTGGGTACCTCTCAGTAGCATTTTACCATGTTTCACCATAGAGTAGAATAATGTCGGTGTACTCCTTATTTGCAAACTGAAGAAGTAATTCTTTTCCCACATTGTGGCGATGTTTTGAAGCAGCTAACTCTCTCCATGCCCGATGTTGTAGTAACATTTTGAAGGATTAGTGTCCCAAAAAGAATTACTGGTTCAGGTTGGGTTTGATTTTCGGTAGAGCTGGAATCTCTTCTCAAGGTCGGAAGTTGGTACACAGGATAGGAAAACACTTTAAAAATCACTAATAACTGATTCTTGTAGAAATAATTATAAATGTATTCATTTTGTAGGTTCCCAGCAGATTAAGTAAATTTAAGTGGTATTATTCTTCACTATCAATTAAAATTAATTATTTTCTTTTCTTGAACCAACTATTCTTCTTGTATTAAATATCACATTTTAACAGGTGAACTCTTATTGCTCTATGTTTGTTGAAAGTTGTATGCAGATTGACCAGTGTAATTCTGTTATAATTTTAAAGAACATTATTACATCACATGATGTCATATTTAAATTCTATTGGTTAATATAATGTTTAAATTTGATTTGTTAAATCAAAAAGTTAATTGTTATAACATCCAATCAGAATTTAGTATACTTTTATTTAAAAATATGTAGTTTAGCAGGTGTTCTTATTACAGTTATAACAGAAAGCTTTATAATTCTGACAACAATGACTTAAAACAATTTTAAAAACATTATTTAGAAAGACTGTTATGTAATACAATTTCTTTAATTGTTACAGAGAAATTTTTATTCAACAATGAACACCGATGAATTATTTAGATGTTTTTCTTTATTTAAGTTATACTTAAATATTAAAAGAATTTTAAAGTACAAGATTATTAACTTTAACTTTCATATTTATTATGATATTAAAATCCTGCTATAAAACATAGCAGGAACACCTCAAAATATGAAGACTCACTGTTGTTATTACCCACTTCCACAAACAAAATAGGAACAACATATGTGCAACAGGTTCATAACCCTTATTCGTGCCCTTTTCAGCACTATGACAATCTATTCGAGTTCCAGTGCAAATTTAAAGGATAAATTGTTTAGACCTCCAAACTTTCTCTGCTGACAGAGGAATATCTAAAATAACACTGAATGGTGCAGATGTACCATTTGTTATGTATATGGTTTGATTACTGTCTGTCTGTTTGCAGGCCACATCTGATGCTGTGAAAAATGAAATTAAAAACGTAGATATTGAAGAAGAGATAACTCATAATTTGGTAAGTTCACTTTCTATGGAAAATATAGGCCATCAAAAGTAAATTTTTTTTTTATTTTTCATTGCAATCATTGGTTTTGGTACCTGTTTTGTAACTCAGTTAACACTTGGGACTGTGCGATGATCACAGCAATTACCCCAGCTGTCTGATGAAAATGTCTATACCGACAGTGGCTTTGCTGCCATAAGTTTACTTGTGCTGAAAAGGTCGAAGCCAATAAGCCAGTACATTGGTCGAAACAGTGACAGTCTTTCGCCCTAAATGTACAACCATCAAGAAATGTAGACATGGGTTCCACTGGTGTACAATTTTCCAGTGCTGAAATAGTCAATCATTGGGTTCTTGGGTCGGGAACTATTTCAGGGAATCCATGGCAGTTTGAAAACATAGGGATGTATTGAGAGCTTATGCCTGCATGGTCTTGAACGTAAGGGTTCATATGCACTCTGTCTATCGGTTCGATAGTGTCAGTAGTTTTTAGTATGACGAGAATGTGCTATAGTTTATAAAAACTTGTATTCCAAATTGTTCAGTTTATATAAAGTATAATAACTTATTATTGTAAATATGTTTCTATAAATCTACCATAACAGCACAGTATACTGATGCATGCACATGCTATAAGAAACACATCCACTTACAATGTGAACCAGACAAAAGCTGACGTCCAGTAAATTGTATACTTTGGTGATGTATAAGATCAGTATCACTTAATTTTGTTTTATGTTGTTTTTTGTGTTCGATAAAAGTATAACTGGCACAAATGAAGTATTATGAATTTAAAAATATTATTTTGAAAAATTGTATCGTTGAGAAATCAGCCAATCTAATTTCTCATCTCACATCAGCCAATAACAAAGAATTGCTTGATGAATTGATAAGTAAAAACTTAATTTGACCTATGGTTATCCATCAACTTAATACAAGTGTGCATAAGAAACATTTAAGTGAAATAATGAACAAAAAATAGTGCATATTGTCCTGCTCAGTGACGACGGATCATATCATCAGACATGTACATTAAAGACATTAAGTACAATAACAATAAAATTCCAATTCCTGAAAGAGAGTGCAAGTAAAAAAAAAATGTAAAACAATGCAATTGATTCATACATAATGTAGTGGGATTTCAAAAAATGGCGGGTTAATGAATAATTTATGTACATGAGAGGAGCAGGTGGACGTAATGAATTTGCAACTGTCCAGCTCCACTACTGGCTATTAATTTATTTAAAAAGGACACTTGCATTCTCTTGAGGTGGTCGTACTCTGGAACTGAATGGAGACGGTCATTATTAGAGTCCGGATGTTAGGCACTTAAAAAATTCAAAATAGGTAGGCAAAAAGGCACTAAAAACGATTAATATAGGCACTAAAATTCAAAATAGGCTCTTACAAAAATGAACTTCAACATAAATTTTTATAGCCTTACGTAAAGAATATAAACATAGGCCCCTATGCTATCAGTAGCATACGAAGATATCACAGATGATTTTGGAACTTGATTTGCCTTTTTACAAAGAGCATACTTGTGTATGTGATGTGAAACATGACACTTCCTCATGCAATTCACTGAAACCATCTATCTGCAAGGTTAATGGCATATTGCCATCCTTATCCTAAAATATTCTAACATAATTTATAAAGGGAACACTTATAAATTTCTATCCAGTGACATGTGTCATGAATAGAGCGAGGAATTATATGAAGAAAATTATACGAAAATATGAAATCGTGAAGACAAAATATGAAAAATATGAAAATTATGACGCAAAAATATTATGAAGCTACTATTTTCTATACTTTTTACATATATTTATATACATAGGCCCACTATAACTTATAAGTGTACATACCAGCACATAAATGAGACAAACAGAACTTATTTATAGCTCAAGAAATCAAGATATTCACTGTATTTCAATTTTAATTAGCTTTTTCATTAATTATGACCCAATATGAAATATCATATTCATGATCTGAAACAATTTTAATGAATCATGCCATAGTGCAGTTGTATAAGGAAACGTAGTGCAAACAGGAAAGTCGTGGGTTCGAGTCTCGATATTGTCAAGATTTTAAGATTTTTAGCTGGACCAGACCTTCTGGTGGCATTGTGGACCTGGGGTCTCAGATGGAAGTGAGTACTAGATGCATGTTCTGGGCACAAATGCGGCCATCAGGCAGGTCTGACAACCCGGCAGACATCTAGTGTCTATTGTCTAGAAAGTTGGAAGCTTCAACATACCACTCCCCAAAGGCCCCCCCAAGACTGTAGTGGAATCACTTTACCTTCATAAATAAAAACTGAGAGGTTATATATAATACAATTAATTTATGTATTGAATGATATTTAATTATGAAATCCAAACATATACAAGAAACAAAACATTGTAATCAAAACAAACAGGTTTCCATGAAATATAGCACTAACAAAGTTTAGAACAGATATAGTTTGAATTATTGCTTTTTTACTTTGCATAAAAATATTAATTTCCTGGAGATGCAAATGTAACAATAACATTAAATTGGACGATTTAAAATACAAGTAAACCATTCCAGATGTCATATTTGGAGAAACAATATGTTATTAGTCCATAATTGATTCCAGGGATTGTTTCAGAGCTCTCTTTGTAATTACAGTTACATTTAATGTTGAACTTCAAACTTGGTGAAATGTAGTTAAGAATAAATTGGTCAGAAACGAAGAAAAAAGAAAAATTGAATTCAGGATTCATAGGAAAGAAACTCATACGGAAAATTTTATAAAATCAACAGGGTTCAATCCAATTGGACATAAATTAGCAGCATTTAATAGTTTAACTCATAGATTGGTAAACTTACCCTTAAACGAAGAAGATTTCAAACATGAGAAAAAACACATAATCAAAGTAGCAAGAGAAAATGGGTTTGATGAAAAAATGGTACATAAAAGGATAGAAAAGTATAAAAAACAAAAAAATGATAAACAGAAGTAATCTTGAAAAAGAAGAACCACCTATGAAAAAATATAGGAAATTCACATATCACCCCTGGGTACATAATAAATTTCAAAATATATTTGAGAAGTTTAATATTAAATTAGCACCAAAAAATAACTACAGTTTAAATAAACTAATAAAAACCAACAAAAATGAAAAAACTGATAAAAATAAAAAGTCAGGAATATATCAAATTGAATGCATGGATTGTGAAAAGATATATATAGGGAAAACAAAAAGAAACCTAAAAATTAGAACCAAAGAACACATAAGAAATATTAAAAATGGAGAAATTGAAAAATCTGCAGTTGCTGCTCATGTTTGGTCTGAAAAACGTAATATAAATTCAGACATTAAATTATTAAAACAGTTAGAAAATACAAAAAGAGCTGACTATTTGGGAAAAAATTTATATTCAGAAGAACAGAAACAGAGTTATGAATTTTGATATTCCGATGGAGGGTGACCTTGTTTGGAGGTTCTTTGGCCAACCACAGGATGGAGCTGACATCGACATCCAGGTGGTGCAACATAATGCAACATAAATAAAACCAGTCTGGGAAAGCTGAAGATAAAACAGAATTGTTTTGAAACATGTTCAAGAACAAATCAACATTAATATTGAGGTAAGATGTCCAGACCAAAATAATATAAGAATAATTTAAACATTTTTTTTAATGAAATGGGTCTAACATTGTGTCCATAATCTTGGTGTAATTGTGTTTTGAACAATCCAATTGTCTGTTCTGTTTGTAATACACAGAAGGATTTTTCTATATTTTCTGATAGTAAACTATAAAACCTGTCAGTCAGAATTGTTTTACAGGATGAAAAATTATGCTCAACATCACACGATGTTATGGCAGCATACTTGTATCATGCTATATTCGATAGTTTGATGCCCTTACCTACATGAACTTTACTAATTTCACAAAGTACTTAAACGGAAATGAGTACCAGATGCTTGTTCTTGAGGGTAAAGGTGGCCGTCACGTAGGGCTGGCAAGTGCCGATTGTCCAGAAAAAGTGGTAGCCTTATCCTCCTACTACCCCAAGGGCCTCTTGAGGCCTGTAGTGGGATTACTTTACTTTACTTCAAGTTTACCAGCAGTCTCTCCTATATTTAAATGCTGTAATCTGTTCACAAAGCAAGGACTGCTCTCAGGTAGCAATAACGAGTTGACAGTTGTTATACCTGACTATAGAATATTCCAACATTGTTATTCTACTTATTCATCTAGGCTCATGTTCTTGTCTGGGGATCAAGTTTTGGACAAAAACCTCCATCTAACACGTCACTCTGTGACTCTTCATCTAATTATTTGCTTTTATAAAATCTATCTATCTTGTTCAGAAGGGATACTGAGAATTTTCACTTGTCTACCACTTTACACTGTCAAAAATTACATAAATACATTTATTTCAAGAAATATTTTAATGAATTCCTAGAACTTTTATTGAAAAAAAAATACGGGAATTTGAAAGTTGAAAAATATGAAGGAGTATGAAATTTTCACTAAAATAAGAACATTTTGCTAAAATATTATGAAATATGAAGTTTTTTGTTGGTCTTATTTGATTCTACACATCATGAAATGTACATATAGTCCCAGCACTCTCGGACAAATAGTTTAAAACATGAAATTTCATAAAATTCCGCGCTCTAGTCATGAAGTTTGTCCATTTCAATTGATTTAATTGAAAAACTAAGTTAATTTCTAGAAAAAAATGGCAAATAGGCATTGTAAGCTGAAATAGGCATTTATAGGCAAAATGAACTTCATGGAAAACAACTCTAGGGTCGTCGGTATGAACTTATATGAAGTCACTTTTACAATATCTATAATAAATAGCTGTAGGAAATTTCCCTAACATCCGGTCTCTAGTCATTATTCTCTCCTGGGACTAACAGTTCACTGGTGCAGTTGTTTTCTCGTAATTTCTCAGAAAAATAATATCGTCCTAATATTGCAGAGAAAGGACACATAATGGTCTGACCATTGTATATCTGGGGCAGGATACACACATTCTATAGAAAGACGAACCAGGTTGCAATCTGCTCCGCTTATAAATCACATGAGGAGGTGAACTGTAGAGTCATGACACATGTTACTAGAAACTAAATTATGCATGTAGAATTGGCAGCATTTCTTCTAAGGGTGACTTTAACAAACCCTGAGACCGTCTGGACAGCTAACTGACATTAACGAGTATAATTAATGTTTATTTATATATTCAATTGAGTTGGTGTTTACTTGATGAAAATCCATATCCATTAATTAAAAAAAATAAAATGTAGTTTTATTTGATTTTCATATTTATTATATAATTCAGTGACAGCTGTTTCGGTACACTGTACCTTCTTCAGGCATGTTAACAAATTATGAATTGTGTTCCAACTGATCTAAGCAACAATACAACAATATTTATTTAATTTTTTTAATTTAACAAAGGGGAGAATTAAATGAATGTTTTTATTACCTCACCTCATATCCTTTTTCTTCTAGACTGCAGTTTTGGAGCTTATCTCCATCATCAGTAGCCTCTGGTTGACCAGTGGCGGTCGATCAGAGGCTACTGACGATGGGGATAAGCTCTGAAATTGCAGTATAGAAGAAAAAAAGACATACCACCGGTCGACCAGAGGCTACTGACGATGGAGATAAGCTCCGAAACTGCAGTCTAGAAGAAAAAGGATATGAGGTGAGGTAATAAAAACATTAATTTAATTCTTAAATTAAACCTCATAGTGTTGTTTCCATGTGAAAGTTAATTTAACAAAGGGGATTCATTCAAATCAAGTTGAGAATTTAACAGTTTGTTACTACTTTTAATTATATTATTTTTGGTCTGGACATCTTACCTCAATATTAATGTTGATTTGTTCTTGAACATGTTTCAAAACAATTCTCTGTTTTATCTTCAGCTTTCCCAGACTGGATTTTATTTATGTTGCATTATGTTGCACCACCTGGATGTCGATGTCAGCTCCATCCTGTGGTTGGCCAAAGAACCTCCAAACAAGGTCACCCTCCATCGGAATATCAAAATTCATAACTCTGTTTCTGTTCTTCTGAATATAAATTTTTTCCCAAATAGTCAGCTCGTTTGTATTTTCTAACTGTTTTAATAATTTAGTGTCTGAATTTATATTATGTTTTTCAGACCAAACATGAGCAGCAACTGCAGATTTTTCAATTTCTCCATTTTTAATATTTCTTATGTGTTCTTTGGTTCTAATTTTTAGGTTTCTTTTTGTTTTCCCTATATATATCTTTTCACAACCCATGCATTCAATTTGGTATATTCCTGACTTTTTATTTTTATCAGTTTTTTCATTTTTGTTGGTTTTTATTAGTTTATTTAAACTGTAGTTATTTTTTGGTGCTAATTTAATATTAAACTTCTCAAATATATTTTGAAATTTATTATGTACCCAGGGGTGATATGTGAATTTCCTATATTTTTTCATAGGTGGTTCTTCTTTTCAAGATTACTTCTGTTTATCATTTTTTGTTTTTTATACTTTTCTATCCTTTTATGTACCATTTTTTCATCAAACCCATTTTCTCTTGCTACTTTGATTATGTGTTTTTTCTCATGTTTGAAATCTTCTTCGTTTAAGGGTAAGTTTACCAATCTATGAGTTAAACTATTAAATGCTGCTAATTTATGTCCAATTGGATTGAACCCTGTTGATTTTATAAAATTTTCCGTATGAGTTTCTTTTCTATGAATCCTGAATTCAATTTTTCTTTTTTCTTCGTTTCTGACCAATTTAAGATCCAAAAAAGGTATTTGTTTATTGTCTTCTATTTCTTTGGTGAATTTAATGTTTGTACTCTGTAAATTTAATAGTTTTAGGGAATCTTCTACATGTTTTTCTTTAACAATACAAATTATATCATCAACATATCTACTCCAAAATTTAAACATTGTGGGATGTGCTTTAGTGATTTTACATTCAAAATCGCTCATAAATAAATTTGCCAGGAAAGGTGATAATGGGTTTCCCATTGAGAGCCCTGATTTTTGTCTATAGAAACTCCCATTGAATGTAAAAAACATTTGATCAATGCATAACGCAGTTAATTTCAAATAATCTTCTTTGATCTCTCTGTCTATGTTGTTTTTTCTTAACCAATTGTTCAATATCTCCAAAGTTTTTTGTTTCGGTACATTTGTGAATAGTGAAACTACATCAAACGAAACCAACCTATCTGTGGGTTCAATTTCCACTTTTTCTAATTTCTTAACTAATTCCAATGAATTTTCAATCTGCAGACTTTCAAAATTATTAATTCTTTTAAATTGATTATTCAGCCATTTCGAAATTTGTAGGTTGGTGATCCAATATTGTTAATTATTGGCCTCATTTTGTTTCCCGGTTTGTGAATTTTTGGAAGTCCATGTATATTAGAATTTCTTGGGTTGCTTACTTTTAATTGAAATTTTTCTTTCTTGGATAGAATTTTAACATTTTTAAAACAGTTTTCCACTTTTTTTATGGTTTTTGGTAGGGGGTCATTCTTAATTTTTTCATACTCTTTTTCTTTCAAAAGTTCTTCCATTCTATTTTGATAATCTTCTTTGTCCAGAATTATAATTTGGTTACCCTTATCTGATTTGTAATATACAACATTTTTGTTATTTATTTCTTTGAGTGTTTTTAAATTCTCCTTACAAACTGGGTTTTTATTTGTATTCTTTATTTTATTCAAAATTTCTTCACATTTTTTTCTGATGATTATTTTTTCTTCTGTAACTAACCCTTCTATTGAATTTTCAATGTCCACTATGTATTCTTCTATTCTATTGGAATAATCTATTGCTGTTTTTAGACCGTTTTCTAACAATTTTGTCTCTTTTAGGTTAAAGGTTGCCTTTGAAAAATTTTTAACATAATTTCTGGTGGATTCTGATTTTTCTTCATTTCTGGTTTTATTCTGATGTTTGATTTTATTTGATGTATTCTTCTTTCCCTTTGATTTAGTTAACAAATTATTTATCTTTGTCTTTTGTTTCTCAATTTTCTTTTTCATGGTTATGTTCAAAAAAGTGAAAAATTTATTTTCTAGGTTTTCCCACATGATGTTTCCTAATATTTTAGACAATTTGATATGTAACAAATAAATTTCAATATCCAGATTACTGATCATTTCAATTTGTGTATTCTTTTCTAGTTTTAGTAATTTGTTCTCCAAAATTTTTTGTTGTTTGCTGTTATGCATTGATCAAATGTTTTTTACATTCAATGGGAGTTTCTATAGACAAAAATCAGGGCTCTCAATGGGAAACCCATTATCACCTTTCCTGGCAAATTTATTTATGAGCGATTTTGAATGTAAAATCACTAAAGCACATCCCACAATGTTTAAATTTTGGAGTAGATATGTTGATGATATAATTTGTATTGTTAAAGAAAAACATGTAGAAGATTCCCTAAAACTATTAAATTTACAGAGTACAAACATTAAATTCACCAAAGAAATAGAAGACAATAAACAAATACCTTTTTTGGATCTTAAATTGGTCAGAAACGAAGAAAAAAGAAAAATTGAATTCAGGATTCATAGAAAAGAAACTCATACGGAAAATTTTATAAAATCAACAGGGTTCAATCCAATTGGACATAAATTAGCAGCATTTAATAGTTTAACTCATAGATTGGTAAACTTACCCTTAAACGAAGAAGATTTCAAACATGAGAAAAAAACACATAATCAAAGTAGCAAGAGAAAATGGGTTTGATGAAAAAATGGTACATAAAAGGATAGAAAAGTATAAAAAACAAAAAATGATAAACAGAAGTAATCTTGAAAAAGAAGAACCACCTATGAAAAAATATAGGAAATTCACATATCACCCCTGGGTACATAATAAATTTCAAAATATATTTGAGAAGTTTAATATTAAATTAGCACCAAAAAATAACTACAGTTTAAATAAACTAATAAAAACCAACAAAAATGAAAAAACTGATAAAAATAAAAAGTCAGGAATATACCAAATTGAATGCATGGGTTGTGAAAAGATATATATAGGGAAAACAAAAAGAAACCTAAAAATTAGAACCAAAGAACACATAAGAAATATTAAAAATGGAGAAATTGAAAAATCTGCAGTTGCTGCTCATGTTTGGTCTGAAAAACATAATATAAATTCAGACACTAAATTATTAAAACAGTTAGAAAATACAAACGAGCTGACTATTTGGGAAAAAATTTATATTCAGAAGAACAGAAACAGAGTTATGAATTTTGATATTCCGATGGAGGGTGACCTTGTTTGGAGGTTCTTTGGCCAACCACAGGATGGAGCTGACATCGACATCCAGGTGGTGCAACATAATGCAACATAAATAAAATCCAGTCTGGGAAAGCTGAAGATAAAACAGAGAATTGTTTTGAAACATGTTCAAGAACAAATCAACATTAATATTGAGGTAAGATGTCCAGACCAAAAATAATATAATTAAAATAACCTCAAAATATAACTTCCTAAAATTAAATATTATTTACTACTTTTAAATTTATTTGTTTCTACAGCCTCCAAAAGATCTAACTTCTTACCCTTATCACAAACATGTAAAATTCCAAAATTTGGATCGAAACAATGATTAAATTGGAGGTGGTTGGCATATTTTGAATATTCTAAATTTCTGTTATATGCTCTCATGTGCTCCTTTATCCGAGAGATAAAAGGTCTAGCAGTTTGTCCTACATAGACATTGTCACATGTGCCACACTTCAATTTATGTACACCTGATAATTTTTCTTTTTTTATTTTGGTTTTATTGTTTTTTATTATATTTTGTAAAGTTTTATTAGTTTTAAATGCCACATTAATGTTCAACTTTTTAAAGTGTTTAGATATTTTATTTGAAAGTGGGCCTATGTATGACATTGACATATTTCTTTATGGTTTTCTTTGGGTAAAGGAAAAACTTTGTTAATTGCTTTTTTGTAATGAACTTTCTCAATTAAATATTCTATAATTTTAGGGTCGTAGTTATTATTAATAACTATTTTTCATAATTTTTTAACATGTCTGAAGAAGGTTCAGTGTACCGAAACGGCTGTCACTGAATTATATGTTAATAAATATGAAAATCAAATAAAACTACGTTTTATGTTTATTTGTATATTTATTAAATTCTATCATAATTTTATTGTGCCTAAATATGCCAGTTTCATAAGAAATTGTAACAAAGTCACATTTTCTGTCAAAATAATGTCACAGTTGAACTGAAACATAAATGAAAGAAGCAGTTCAATGAAAGTGGTTGCTTACAATATTAGTCTATTGGTAACACAATAGATCAGTTAATTTATTTCTTACGCAACACACATTAATTTGTCTTTACTGTGAACGTTCATAATGCGGCCAACACAAAGGAGGAAGGTTGTCCTGGATAACTGACACTAGTCGTCCTGTTTCTTCAACCATTTACTTCTCTGTTGAAGGTTAAGAAGGCAGTCCTTAGACCACAACTTCCAAAAACATTAATGCATATATTGAATGTGCTGCCATCTGCTCATTCTGTTGATGCTTAAGGAAGCTATTTGTTAGCAGGTGTAACAAGTTGCATCTTGAGACATGTGACGTAATGGTTCTGCCTCACTTTGATATAATAACATGTTATATTCTTCACAGTTAAGTATTTTTAAACCTGTAATCTTTGTTAAGTGGGTCTTAACACATTTATGTTAGACTCCCATAAACCACATGTATAAGGATCTCAAACTGGAATAAATTTGCAATCAAAATTGTTTGACATAGCAAAGTTTTCAATACAGATAATATATCTGAGACAGGAAAAAAATTAAGTTGTGTGGCTGCCCCAACAAAATTAGCAACATTATCACACTGTGCAAAATAATGCTCTGCAGGTAAAACATGAGATAAGTTTTTCTTTTCTTACTTAAATACTTATGATGTAAAGAAAGCATTGCAGGAAATTAATTCTAAAGCCACAGGTGAAGACCATATCAATATTACTCTTATTAACAAACTGTAGGACATTATCTTACCAACTTTGACTCACATATTTAATGCCTCTATTGTGACTGCAATGTACCCTGACATATGGAAGACAGCACATGTTGGTCCTATCCCTAAAGTAAACACATCCTCTTTCCCCCAACATTATAGACCTATTAGCATCCTAGCTACCTTATCAAAAACTCTTGAACGGATTATAAATAAACAACTAACCTACTCAAAGTTAAAAATGGGAAACACATTATGAGGTTCTTAATTAATAAATTAATGAGTCATTTTTACATCTTAACTTGGTAACTTTTTAATAACCAATAAGAAAATGAACACCCCAGATAGTAAAAAATCTGGAATTTATCAAATTGATTGTGGAGATTGCAATAAAGTATACATAGGAAAAACAAAAAGAAATTTGGACACTCGCACAAAGGAACACTTTAGAAATATTAAAAATGGTGAAATTGAAAAATCAGCTATTGCAGCACATAGTTTGTTGGAAGGTCATAAAATTGAAAAAGAAGCTAAACTTCTAAAACATTTGGAAAAACCTTTGGATTTGACAGTTTGGGAGAAAATATTTATTCAGAAGAACAAATTTAAATCCATGAATTTCGACATTCCGGATGAACGTGACCTCATCTCGAAGTTCATCAAATCAATACCAGATGGCAACGATATGTCGAAGTTCATCAAATCAACACCAGATGGCAACGTTATAGAGGGAGATTCCAACGAATATCCGGTAGTCATAATGGCGGTTGAAAATGAATGACAAGATCATTTGAAAACTATAGTTACCGTGTTTAATAAAACATGAAATATGAGGTAAGATGTAAAAATGACTCATTAACTTATTAACTAACCCACTATTTAAATGAACACAAACTTCTTGACACTGACCAATCAGGATTTTGGGCTGGTTACAGCACGGCATCTGCATTACTTAACAGTACTGAGGACATAATTATGTGAGGCTATGGATCAGAGTAAATTGATTATCCGACCTCTAATTGACTTTTCCAGAGCTTGTGACACAGTTACTACAAACATTTTACTGTCAAAATTTAAGTTACTTAATTTTTCTGAAAATTCTATTAATTTGTTCCACTTCTACCTTACTGGCCACCAACATTGCATTGTTGTAGGTGATTGTTTTTCTTGATGTAGTGCAGAGCACCTCAAGGATCAGTATTAGCTCCAATTTTATTTTCTATATTTAATTTTAGGAAGTTATATTTTGAGGTTATTTTAATTATATTATTTTTGGTCTGGACTGGGAAAGCTGAAGATAAAACAGAATTGTTTTGAAACATGTCCAAGAACAAATCAACATTAATATTGAGGTAAGATGTCCAGACCAAAAATAATATAATTTATTTTCTATATACATCGACATAAGTGTCTGCATTAAATATTGCAAATATCATATCTACGCTGATGATTTACAACTTTATATACATACTAGACCGGAACTGATTAGCGATACAATTAAACAACTTAATGAAGACCTTGACTCTAGTAACGTGGACAAAACAAACAGACCTTACTGTAAATCCTTAGAAGTCACAAGTAATTGTCATCGTCCGTCAAAGTCTGTTAAACAAAATTTATTATTCATTGATGATTTCTGTAAATATAAATCAAACTGAAATTCCATTTAAACCTTCCGTGAAAAATCTTGGTGTATATTTCTACCAAATTCTTAGTTGGCAGGTTCATTTAAGAGGAACGTGTAAAAAAATATGTTGAGTCTTCCATTCCTTAAAATATTTGAAAAATGTCCTTCCTTCTTCATTGAAGAAAGTACTTGTCTCAACTTTGATTGTGCCGCATTTTGATTATTGTGACTTACTCTTAATGGACATGAGTATCACATTTGGACAAAGACTGCAACAGTTCATAATGCTTGTGCACGTTAGATATGCAACCTCTGTATATCAGACCACATAAGTCCAGTATTTGAAATGTGGTTTAGGCCCCGATTGGAAGACAGGCGAAAGATACATTGCCTCTGCTTCTTATACAACACTTTGTCCACCTCATCACCCCTTTATATTTCTACTTGCTTCCATTCACTATCCTCCCACCATAACTTAAACACACGATCGAGAGAAAATTTAACTCTAGCTGTTCCTCTACATCGAACATCTCACTATTCCTCATCCTTGCTTGTTTCAGCCACCCAACTCTAGAATTCCCTCCCCTCGTACATCAAGGACTGCCCGACTCAAAAACAGTTTAAAAAGAAACTCACTCCATATTTCCTTAGACAATATAATATATAACCGTGTTACATGTATACTTTTATTATTCCTTTATCTTTTAAACCTTCTTTACCAAGCCAATTACTTAATCTAATTATAGATTATTTTTGTTGTTATATTTATTATTATTATTATATTTATTATTAATATTTCAATTCCTTCTGGATTTTTTCATGTTGAGACTTGAAAGTAGTGTTGAAGTTCCTTAGGACGGGTTACTGGCCCCAGTGGTAGGGCTGCTACCTTTTAGTCTCTGGACAGACATTAGGATACTGCATTTACTCAGAACCCGATGGAACGGTGACTCGGTCCTCAGAGCCTCGGGTTGTACCACGAGAAGGTGAGGATGAGAATTGGGTGGGAGGGGTTATATACATGTTACTACCCCTTTATTATTATGCTATTTATTTTTATGCTTTCATAGATTTTGAAAAAAGCATTCGACACAGTCAAGAGATCAAAACTCTTGAATATATTGGAAGACAGAAATATACCAAATTTACTTCTGCTGAACATACAAAATATTTACAAAGACAACACCATAAAGATTAAATTAAATAACATATTTTCTGAAGAAGGAATTATAAATCATGGTGTGAGAGAAGGCTGCTGCCTATCCCCAACACATTTTGCGATTTATATCAACAAAGTAATATGTTCTTTTTTTTTTTTGAGTTGTTTCTTAACTCCCTCGCAGATGTAGATTTCGTCACTGTATTTGTGACATTCTCAATGCTGTTCACGTTCTTAACTGACGTCCAATGGTCTCCTCTGCTGCAGACTAACCTCCATGCCATCTGATGGTTGACCGACGAACTTCCAAATCAATCCCCTCTTTGGAAGTTCGTCGGTGAACCATCAGATGGCGCAGAGGTCAGTCTGCAGGAGAGGAGACGATTGGACGTCAGTTGTGAACATGAACAGCATTGAGAATGTCACAAATATAGTGACGAAATGTAGATCTGCGAGGGAGTTAAGAAGTATGAGGTGAGTCAAGAAACAACTCAACAAAATTAAAATAAACCTCATGGTGAACTTAATGTTGCTGGAATAAGAATATCACAAAATACATAATTAAACACCCTATTGTTTGCAGATGACCAAATAATAATAGCAAATTCAGAAGTTAATCTGCAGAAAGGTCTGTCTGAACTTAACAAAATTACAGAAGAATATGGATTGAAGATATCTACAGAGAAAACAAAAATTATGGCATTTGAAGGTGTAGATCCTGTCAGAAGTAAAATTGTACTTGACAATAAAATTTTGGAGCAGGTGAATAATTTTACATATCTAGGATGCAATATCTCATATGAAGAAGAAAAGGATGTTGGATCGCCAAGTCCCAGTTCAGGGATCTCTTTGAGTGACAGGAGAGTGGAGGACCGTAACTAATTCATAAATTAACCTGTCAGTGTGGAGCGATGTGACGTGTACGCAAGTTGAATTCTTCAGCAAATGCGGAACGACGTGACGTGTACGCTAGCTACACGCACTGCTTTAAACCGTAATTATGACCTTTGTGTTTACATTAACTATTTACCGTTTATATAAATTTTATGTAGAGACTTCAAAGTTTATATTAGTGCATATATTAACTGATTACGGCCCTCAGTAACAAGTTAAAATAATTTTATATTTGAATTTATTCTTGTGGCCTCTGACATTTTTCTTAAATTTATAACTTGATAAAGGATTTCTTATAAAACTAAATTCACCTTTTTTTGTAGATTAGCTTGTCTATCAAATTGAATCTATTTTCAAATCTCTTCATTTTTAATAATAATGCCGCAAAATTCAGTATATATAAAGGCCCAACAAAGTTATTTCCGATTTACGCTATAGTACAGGACCACAACAGTAAATTTCAGATATATATATATATATAAAATATATTTCAAATGACGATATCCTTACATTATGGAAAGGTAGTTAGTCTACAATTCAGTCAGTATATAAGAGGTAAAGTGGTCCACTACAGACCTTAGAAGGTTCTTGGGATATTAGGAGGTTTAGGCTCCCACTTTTTCTAGACTATCGGTACTTGATGTAAGCCGAGTACTTATCTCTGTCTGACGGCCCATAACAAGCATCTGGTACTCATTTCAGTTAGAGGCTGAGTCAACCCCGGGTTCACGGTGCCGCCTGAAGGTTTGGTTCAGTTTAAAAATCCTGATGCACCGGGACTCAAACCCTCGATCTTTCGGCTTGTAGCATGTTGATCTTTTAAGTCCACACCTCCGGTGAAACTATTATAGTCATATTTCATCAACTGGTTTCAGTTTGGAAACCAGAAGAAAGACATTGAAATTTAGGGTTGATGAAGGTCTTAGTACAAACAGGTCTCATGTGTAGAAAGACAATTTTTTGAAGGCACACGACCTAAAATAATGTTTCCAAATTGTTAGAAAGACACATTTGGAGAAGGCTGCCCCCCCTACAAGAAAGAAGGTCAGTGCATAGAAGCAATGTGTTTGTAATAAACATGAACAAAGTAAACACAAAGGAAAAAAATACACTTATTGTTGCCCGAGTGTCAAACAGCTGTTTTACATTTTGAAGATTTATCACACCAATTTTTGAAGTTCATTCTTTTTTTTAAGACCCTTCTCTTTGTGTAAATATTTAGTTTTGTTGTTAGGTAAAGCCGGTTCTCTGAATTCTTCAAAGAATCCCTAGTGCAATTTACTGTGTCACTTATGTGAGAAATTTACAAAAAGGACCTATTTCAACTGTGGCACAACAACCATAAATAAGTCTGCAAAAAATGCAGAGATGTTACGTGAGAACCGTAACAAATTTAATTAATTAAATATTATATTAAGGGTTCACCATAAACGAATTGCAAAAACATTTAAATTGACGATTTTATTAAATTAATAATAAAATCGTCAATAGAAGCCCTACTGGCTATAAAGTAGTGTTAAATTCCCAATAAATGTCTTCTTAACCAAGAAGCCGCCATTTGCAAAGATAGAAGCTACGGTTTCAAGCATCTGGCACGAGGGAATTACAACGTATATAAGGGAAAAAATTTGCGTCTAGATCGCAACTCGCCTCGGTAGCTCAGTTGGTAGAGCACTTGGCCCGGAAAGCCAAGGGTCCCGAGTTCGAGTCTTGGCCTAGGCGAAAATTTTTCTCTTCAAATATAACATTTAAATTACTCAATTTAAATGCGTTATTGGAATACTGGCACTGAACGGCTGAGTTTAAATACCGGTTAACTTCCTCCCGCATCAGAGTATTCCCGGCCATTTAACTCCATCCGCTCTGAAGGGTTAAATATCCATAGGTGCATAAAACTAAAAATATTTATTACTTAAAAAAAATAATCACACTTCTCTAGTTTAAACTTCCCGTAAGTTTTTGAGATTATTAAACTGTGTCACTTTGCACTATACTTTATAAATTAATTTTAACGTGAATAACACGGTGACGGGCCGACATGATGCTGCTTGTTGTCCCGCCTCTGAGGAGACAAAGAAATTACTGCATATATAAGCTTATGGAGGTGGGACTTTTTGGAAAGTACCATAGAATAAATATTAAGTTGCTAAATCTGAGACTTTCAGAACCAAGCACCAAATAGTAAGGTTTCAATTAGAAAATTTATATTTAATAAGCCGCCTCCCCATATGAGAGAGACAGAACATATATTACCAACTTGACTAAAATGCTGATAAAAGCAAAATGACGTAATGCCGGGGAAAAATCTTTCTTTATCATTGCAGGTGTTCAACTGCATCTAGAAGGAATGTTTATTACATCTCGTGCGACTACTTGACAGCTTGCAAGAGCGAACTGTATAACATATGTATTTAATAAATTCAATATTAAATCAATTAAAATTATAAAAATGTGGATGGTGATAAAGATTCATCCAGATGTAAATACAAAAATATCTCAATTTTTAAGAATTTTATGGTTAATAAATTCTATCTTCAAGCCACAGTTAGTCCAAGAACATTCAAGACTAAAAGTGTATAAAACACTGGCTCTTCCAACTCTTTTGTTTGGTAGCGAAGTGTGGACGTTGAAACAGAAGGATATACACAGACTTAGATCTGCTGAAATGAGGACTGCAGGATACACACTATTAGATCACAAAAAAAATGAAGACATCTTAGAAGAATTACACATGGAACCTTTAGAAAACAAAATTTATGATTATAAGTCAAGATGGATGCAACATGTTCATTGAATGGAAGATCACAGGATACCCAAACAAATATCAACCTGCAGGAAGAAGAAGACCAGGACATCCACTCAAAAAACTTCTGGATGGTGTTTGTCTTGAGACCGAAACAGGTCAGCAAATGGCCTAAATTCGTGAATGTACTATGACGATGATGATGATATTTATTATTATTATTATTATTATTATTATTATTATTATTATTATTATTATTATTATTTACTCACTGGCACTATCGAACCCGAAGGTTCATGGCAGCGCGGACATAAGCTCTCCATACATCCCTATCCTGAGCCAATGCTTTCCAATCATTCCCTGTATAATCTGCTTCCCTCAAATCATAGTTAATGTTGTTCTCCCACCTCATTCTTGGCCTACCAACTGGGCGTTTTCCCTCTGGCTTTCCTACAAGAAGCTTCCATGCACGTCTTTCATTCCCCATACGCGCAACATGTCCTGCCCATCGCAGTCTACGAGACTTAACTGTTCTTATTATATCTGGCTTCCTATAAAGACCATGTAGTTCATTGTTATGTAGTCTTCTCCATTCACCTGTCTGTTCATCTCTCTTTGGTCCAAAAATTTTCCTAAGAACTTTATTCTCAAATACTCGTAATCTCCTTTCCTCCCTTAAAGTAAGAGTCCATGTTTCGCACCCATATAATATAACTGGTAGAATAATAGTTTTATATATTTTCAGCTTAACGTTTTTTGAAAGGAGTTGGGACATCAAAAGTCTCTGCAATGCATAATAGCATGCATTTCCAGAATTGAGCCTATGTTTAATTTCTTTGTGCATCTCATTCCTATTTGTGATTATTGTTCCTAGGTATTTGAATTCAGCCACTTCCTCAAAATTTCCCTCATTTGTCATTAGCTGTCCATTTCCATTATATAATGTATTTCTACGTGTGACCATATATTTAGTTTTATTGATATTTACTTCCAGTCCTAATTTCTTAGTGTTACTCAATAGTGTGTGCGTGTTGGCCTTTAGTATCTCCTCGCTATCGGCCAGTAGTACTACATCATCAGCATAAACTAACAGCTTATTAATACCATTCAGTTGTAAGCCTTCCTCATTCTCTAAAGATTTAATGGCATGCTCTAGTACAAAATTAAATAGTAGAGGAGATAGTGCATCTCCTTGCTTCAACCCATTCTGGATTTCAAAAGTGTCTGAAAACTGTTTGCCTACACGCACCCTACTCTTTGAGCCATTTAGACACATTCGTATAAGTCTAACTAAATTTTTAGGAATTCCGAACTCCAGCAGGATACTATATAGCATCTCCTTCTTAATTGAATCATATGCTTTTTTGAAGTCTACATATAGTTGATGTACAGTACCATTGTATTCCCATTTCTTCTCTAAAATCTGTCTTATACTGAAAATCTGATCTGTTGTAGACCTGTTTCTTCTAAATGCACATTGATGATCTCCTAGAATGTCATCAATATAGGGAGTAAGTCTGCTTACTAATATATTTGTTAGAATTTTGTATGAAGTTGAAAGTAATGAGATGCTCCTGTAGTTGTTGCAATCAGTTTTATCTCCTTTCTTATAAATTAGTACGATAATTGATTCCTTCCATTCATCTGGAAGAGCTTCTTTTTCCCAAATCTTACTAAGCAACCAGCGTATCTTGTCCATCCATTTTTCTCCCCCTGATTTTATCAGTTCTGCTGGGATCTCATCTGAACCTGATGCTTTATACATCTTCAATTTTTCAATTGCCATTTCAACCTCTAATGCCCTTGGCTCTGCGACTAGCATTTCTGCTGTCTGTAACTTATCCTCCTCAATGTCCTGTTCTGTATGTACATTTAATAGCTGATTAAAGTAACTTTTCCATCTATTTAATATACTCCTAGAATCGGCAATAATATCCACATTTTCATTTCGAATTATGTTTGTTCTAGCCTGAAACCCTTTCTTCTCTATACTAATTCCCATGATATAATTCTCTAATGTTCCTATTTTTTGCATTCATTTCAAAGATCATTAATCTTCTCTCTCAAATATTCCCTCTTTTTACTCTTTAGTAACTTAGTGGTTTCCCGTCTAATACTACCCAATTGCTCTAAATTTACCTCATTCGGCTCGTGTAACCATTTAATTTTTGCTAGTTTTCTTTTCTTTACAATGTCGGCACATTCCTCATCAAACCATTTCTTGTTTTTGCCTCTTCTTTTAAACAACCAATGCTTTCTGATGCTGACAATTTAATAGTATCTCTTATAGCCTCCCATGCTTTTATTTATATCAGGGTTCTTCTTCGTTTGCCACATTGTCATCTGAAGATTCCAGTACTTCAAATCTATTAGCAATTTTGATTTGGTATTCTTTGCCGGCATTTCATCATTTCTCAAGTTTTTTTTAATTCATATTTTACAGAATCATCTTTAGCATTCGTTCCTCTCATAAGCGATAGCCCGTTGTCTGATTTTCACTCTGACCAGATGATGATCCGAATTGCAGTCTGTCCCTCTAACTGATCTAACATCAATGATGTCTACTGTGCCAGCGTTTATTATCCACTAATACATGATCTATCTGGTTCCGAGTTTCTCCATCTGGGGACGTCCAGGTGTATTTATGAATATCCTTATGCTGAAATGTTGTGCTCTTAACAATCAGATTCTTTGATGTGGCAAATGTGACTAATCTAACCCCGTTGTCGGTACTATCGTCATGAAGACTGAATTTGCCTATTGTTGGTTTGAATATATCTTCCCGCCCCACGTTTTGCATTAAAATCTCCTAAGACAATTTTCATATGATATCGTGAAAGGCTATCAAATAAGCATTCTAATTCTTCATAGAACTCATCCTTGATCTTGTCATCTTTAATCTTCTGTGGGGGCATGTACATTTACAATTATAAAATCATGTCGTTTACCCTTTAGAATTATGTATGATATCCTATCATTAACAAAACTTAATATCTCGGATAGCGGATAGGATCCTCCTTCTGACTAAAAAACCCCGTTCCAAATGCAGGTCTTTCTGCACCCCCATAGAATAATGCAAAGGTTCCTGATTCCCTGACTACCTTCTCCTGGCCACCTAATTTCCTGTAAAGCGACTATATCCAAGGGCGATTTAACTAGTTCCCGCGTTAATATCTCTAGTGCCCCACTATTGTATAAAGTCCTAACATTCCATGTTCCTAGGAACATGTCCCTATGTTTTGAGCCTTTGGCATGGGTTCCCTGAAGTAGTCCCCGCCCGGAGAACCGAATGGGGGACTATTTGACCTCCGGAAAATTTTACCCCAGATGAACCCATGTCCCGCATTTCTTGACGGTTGTATTTTTACGGTGAAAGATCGTCACTCTTTCACCCAAGGTACTTTTTTCGTCTGGCTTATCACCTTCGACCAGGTTCCGGCATGGGTAACCCTATCGGCAGCAATGCTACCGCCGGCATAGCTCTCAGGATCATTTAAGCACGCAAGCCACTCCACCACGACAAGGTAAAGATACCATGGAGGGATTATTATTATTATTATTATTATTATTATTATTATTATTATTATTATTATAGTAAAACTTGTTTAATCCGGATCATGAGTAATGCGGAAATCTGTCCAGTATGAACAAATTTATTGGTCACGGCAAAATAATAGTAATTGACCATGATGCAATTCTAGCTCTTTTAGTTAAGAGAGTTAATTTTTGTTTGTCTGACCGTGAATTCAGGTTTCCTTCGTTATATCAAGAATTAAAAAAAAAGGTGAAAATATTCCACTGGATCGATATCCTGATCAAAAAGAGATGGTAACACTGGCCCCTGCTGAATTTCATTTATTGGTATATTTGAAGTTGTGTGGGATCTAATTAACTCACCTCTGCCCAGGAGTGTGTTACAGTTCTGCCAATGCCAGGAGATAATGTCAGGAATTTATTAAGAATACTTTGTGACATTAAGAAAATGACACTATGTTGTGATGCCTGTGTATCAATTTATGGCTCTGGTTTGTATTTCTCAAGATACTCAGTCTACAGACACCCTGTAACTATTGTTGTAAAGTTTGATGTTTAACTTTGTTCACAGGTCGCAGCATTTGCTGTAAAAGAGAAAACTGATGATATTAAACAAGAGGTACCAACTATAACAAAGGTAAGGATTTTGTTTATATTTTCAATTATTTTGATGTGTGGTTTTGCTACTTAATTAATTTGAGTGAATTATTTAAAGTGATTCTGTTGAAAAACCACTCACAGTATTTTCCAGTCTATAAGATGCACTCATCCTCTTTATTACAATTTTGTGTTTCATGGAACATGATCTTCAAATGTTTTATCTGAACACTGGATGACTACTTTGCATGTATGTGAATGATTTCTGTTGAAATGGTAATGGTAATCAGTGAGTTTCCTTGCATCCATTTCAAAACGTTGGTCTTTATTCCTGCTCACTTCACACATGCTAGAAATAACATGAGAGTCACATGTCAATTTGATTTTACAATTAACTGCCTACGAAGATATTGGAAGTTAAAAGGGAGTGTAATGATGATGATAGTCTTTACCTTTGTTATGTGAGTTGCATCCATTTTTAAAATTAACTTAAAAAGTTTGTCTTATTCACCAGTAAATAAAGTAGCAGTACTTTGGTTTCTTTGTTTTGCAGCATTTGGTAACTGTGACCTTGTAACACACCACTGTGTATTTCTCTCCTTACACTAGAAAACACTGTTGAGGGATATATTTTAGAAAAAGAAAACAAAATTCCTTTTTTGGATTTATGTATAATTAGGAATGATCAAACACTGAAAATTGAATTTGATATATTTAGAAAAGGAACTCATACAGATAATTACATTAAATCATCAGGCTTCAATCACATTGCTCATAAGCATGCAATATTCAATAGCTTAATTTACAGATTGATAAATGTACCATTAAACGAAGAAAATTTCAACAAAGAGTTTAAACATATCTTAAACACTGCTAGATTAAATGGTTTTGATGAAGAATTAATTATAAATAAGTTGAAGAAATTCAAACACAAAAAAAGACTTAATGAATTTATACTACTCTACAAAATTGCAAAGAAAAGAAAAAATACAAGAAAATTACTTACCATCCTGAAATGCATAGGAAATTTCAAAAAATTTTTGACAAATACAACATTTCTTTGGCACCAACAAATAAATTTAGTCTGGGTAATCTTCTAAGTACCAATAAAAAAGTCAATGTTCCAGACAGTAAGAAATCTGGAATTTATCAAATAAATTGTGAAGATTGCTATAAAGTTTATATAAGAAAAACAAAAAGGAATTTGGAAATTCGGACAAAAGAACATTTCAGAAATATTAAAAATTGTGAAATTGAAAAATCTGCAATTGCTGCACATAGTTTATTAGAACATCATAAAATTGGAAGAGAAGCTAAACTTTTAAAACAAGTAGAGAAACCTTTGGAATTGGCAGTTTGGGAAAAAATATACATTCAGAAAAACAAAAATAGATCAATGAATTTTGATATCCCTAACGAAATTACATTGATTTCGAAGTTCATAAATTCAACCATAGATGGCAGCACTGAAGATGACGACAATAGAATAGTTGACGGCCGAAGAATTTCATCAATCGGAGTTATGGCTGAAGATGAACATGACTATGTTTGAAATCATGATATCATGGAAGCATGAATCCTATGAGGTGAGTTGTTTAAACAATATGTTCTCCGATGAATTTTAATAATATATGTTAGAACTCAGTTTTACCTTCATAACTCTGAAAGTCTCATGTTTTAAGTGCTGTAGTTCACCAGATATGTGGTGTTCGTTAATACAACATGGTAGATGCCAGGAGTTCAGTGCTTTGAATCCTGATGGAGGTAGTGTATTTAAACAGCCTAAACCTTCCGACTGCATGGTGTTGGCTCAGCCTTTAATGAAATGGGTATCAGATATACGCTCTGGGGGTAATAGTTACCATTATGTAGAACTAAGGACGTGGGTGACATCTTGTGCTAATTGTATGGAAAGGTGGAAGTCTTAACCTTGTGATGCACTAGTTGGATCACTTTACCTTTTATTTTCCAAGATTCAACCTCTTTAAATTAAACAATTAACTATTTCGTAGTGTTTTGAATGTTATACAGTAAGAGATGTCACATCAGTTAGCTTTAAAATAAGTCTGTAGAGATAGGGAGCGGCAGTAGTGGGAACATTTATGCCAGATGCCTCGTCATCTAATTAGTGATGCGCGTGAATGGATTAACGAGATTCCCTCTGTCCCTATTGACAGTTAAATAATAAATTCAGTATAGGACTTAGTGTCTGTGTCAAAATTCAATTTAACCAATAACATTAAGACACACACACATTCAAATTTATATTTTGATATGTTGCATGTGTGAATGTGTACAGGTTGAAAGTATATGCAAAAAGTTCCAGTAAACCTGGGTCTACAAACAAACCACGTGCGAGAGTTTTCATTATGAATATGAGGTCATAACTTGCAATATCCAGTGTTGTTAGTTTGGTGCTACAATAAATAGTAAAGAATAACTTAAACTTTTTAACATTTCTTTTTTTTTCGAAAATTGCATAATGGTGCATAGCTGTTTGATACATAATACCGTCCAATTATTCTCAGTGAAGGTTTATAGAAAATAAATGACTCAGGTCAAGATTATAAACTACATTTTTTTAACTTTGAATTCAGTATCTTCATATATGTCTTATTAACTACACACTAAAAATATATTATATTTTTCTTCTTTTTCTATAGACATGCGCCTATTTACTTACGCACACAATGTCAAAGATGATTACATGTTATTCCATCTGTTGAGGGGTCTGCCCACTTCTCTCTCTGCTCCAGGATGTAAGTTCTTCACTACTCTAATGAGCCTCTGTCCACGTGAGCATTCCATTCCCTTTTCCTTGTTGTAACAAATATCTTAACATCTATGATATTGCATTCCTCCCTCACATCCTGGTTTCTAACTCTGTCAAATCTTGTTCTGTTTACTAAGGCTGTTAAAATATTCATTTCTGCTGTTCTTATGAGTTGTTTAGTATCTGCTCTTGTATCCGCAGGCCATACACGTGTTTTATAAACTTTTACTTTACTTTCTGTGTTTAAATATTTGTTTTTCCATATAACAACTTGTAAGTATCCTGATATTCTCGATGCTTTGAAAACCTGAGATCTTACTTATCATTCAATATACTAGAACTAGAGATGTGTATCCCAAGATATTAAAATCCATAACTTGTTGTATAATTCTAATTTGCATCTTATAGATATACACACATAGATTCAGTTATATATGTAGCGATGTCCATATTTAATATCTCTGCTGTTGTCATGAATCAATGAAGTAATCATTGGAGTTCGTCCTCTGTTCTGGTGACCAGAACTGCATCATCAGCATAACATATTGTATTACATTTTTAATTCCCATTTGGTAATCCGGTAGGCACTTTACCTCTTATATAATTTTATCTATTATCAGATTAAACAATAAATGGCTTCTTGTTTTATTCCTTTTGAACACTTAATTCCTTCCGTAAGTTTCCCATTTATAGAAATCTTTGTTTGAGTAATTGTATTTATATCCTTTATCAAATTTATTACTGGCTTGAAATTTCTCTCTCTTCCGAGATTCCTATTATATCTTCTACTTTGGTTGTATCAAAGGCTTCTGTTAAATAAAACAGAAAGAAACAGGTGTTGTATATTACTTTTCAATTCTAAAGTATATATTTTTGTCATAAGTAATGCCACGAGTGATTTCCAAATTATCGATAAATTCACGACTCACAAAGTGAGGAGTCTAGAGAATTTATCTAGAGAATTTGGAAATCAAGAGTAGCATTTGTTAGGTCTATTTAACGAATAAAATTAAGCTGTTTACTCACAAATCATTGTTTAACTATAGTTATTTTAAAATATTTATATATTTAATGTAAACAGCGATGTTTGAAAACAAATCAGAAATGTGCTGCTTGATCATGTTATTTATTGCCAAATAAGATCGCAATATTGTAAGAGTGCACCCAAGTGGAGAAATAATGAAACATATTAAACTATATATCATAATCAACATTACGGGTTATTCATTTATTTTTTTAGTAAACAACTCAGTAAAATCAAGGAATCTTTTCATTATTTGCTATATTCAATGTATTTGTTGGAGAAAAATAATGCTTTGACCTGTTCAGAACATTAAAAAGGAGGAGCTTTCTTTATCACAAAAGCAGGAGCTGATAAAGAGCGAGGTGAAACACAACTGTCATTGGTTGTAAAACAACATTCATTGAAACGTGATTGGTTATTGTGTAACATGAGTCAAATAGCCATAGTAAATGTGTTCCATTACATTAAGACATAAGTACAGATTAAGAGTGTTCGATAAAAACAACATTGTCATTTCTGCCGTAGACTTAATTTAACATGGCTGCACAGAATAATGAGTAAAAAATAAAAGAAGTATGATATATATTGTGATTCATTTTGATTATTTGGTATCCAAGACAGCTAGGTATTTACACATGTCAGTGACGACAGCATGAAGATGAGTGTAAAATTATTGGTATTTCAGAATTTTAAAACCAAATAACTGGGAGTGATGAAAGAACATTTGAGCATCACTACAGGACATGAGATTAGTGACAGAAGTTGGAAGGAATCACTTTCATTTTTCTGCCATGTGGAAGAGAGTTGTTAATTTTTTTGGCCAAATCCAAACCATTAGAAATCATTTTAAGGGCTGCTAATTTGAGATGTTGAGGTGCCATTCCTAGGGAAGTTTAAAAAGAGTAGCACATGTCACTCTTATGTGAAAGTTTAGCAGGAGCCACTCTTATAGAGGTTTGTAAGAAGGAGCACATAGAAGTCCATTTAGTCTTTACAGTAAACAATTATGATTGGAATTGGGAAAGAGTAGTATTTTGTGATGAATTACCTATTGTACTACAAAGAATTAATTCAGTTTTGTTTACTGTGAATATGGAACTTGATTTGACCACAGATACATTGTCTTTAGTGCCCAGAGTAGTAGAGTATCCGTGTCATGTTGTAGGTGGATATCTCATTGTGGATTGGGCACAGTGCATCACATTAGTGTAAAATTTAATTAGCACAAATATCAAAGGTAGAAAGTTATATGTTTTTTTATGTAACGTTGCTATATCCTAATGTAAATCTTTAATTTCTCAATTGATTATAAATTAATTCTGAGGAGAGAGGATATAGCCCGACCTCATTGCTCTCCAGATTTGAACCCATTTGAGAATATGTGGGCAGAAGTAAAGAAGTGTATGTGGAATAATTTGCCTAATTCCACTGCTTTAAGGAAGCTCTTCCAAGATGCCTGGTGTGGCATAGCTGAGAATAGATGCTATTAGAAAGGATTATGCAATTCTATGTGCACTCAATTACAAACTGCGATCATGTTGGAGTAAATATTGATTTGTAACTTTGTTTTTACTTTTTGTTAGTTTTAATTTTCCAAAACATCTGGTAGTTTGTTTTATGGCATTACACATACTTTCTGTGAGAGTAAAATCTTTATTTTCTTTCTTTTTACGTGATGTTGATTGTTAAAACAGTCATAAAGGAGAGAACAAAAATTATATTTCATTCTCTTAAAAAAGGCACTACTTACTGTTTGAATGCACAACTTGATAAATGCAAGATCATTACACTAGAGCAGTGACATGCAGAACACTTCCGTTTAAACTATAGATATCAGACTGAGACCAACAACATATAGCACTACCCCCTCCAAGTTGTAGCGAAAACACTAGAATTAATCTTAATTTTTAAGCCTGGGTGGCTGATTGATACTAAGCTCTTCTTTCTAACTTCGTATTGTTTTGGAATTTGCAAAAAAAAGTTGTAAAAATTGTAAACTGACGTTGTTCAATAAGAACACTTGCACTTTATTATTATTTAGTTTCTGTTAATAATGGTAGTTGATGCAGTCTGTATTGGTTACTTACTTTGTACCACACAATACATTGTTACCAGGTCTGGAGACCACAAGCAGATTGACTTATCGTTGAGCACAAACACGTTGCAATAAGTTCAAAGATGAGACATCACCAGCACCATCTTCTGGTTGCTATTCAAAAACTGCAAAGTTTCCGCCACAAAAAAACAGAAGACATATTTATCACTCCCTAGTGTTAAAGTATTATTGGAAGTACATTGGTCGAAATAGTGATGATCTTTCACCGTAAAAATACAAGCGTCAAGAAACTGGGGTAAAAGAGTCCCCCCATTCAGTTCTCCGGGCAGGATTACTTCAGGGAATCCATGGCAAAGGCTCAAACACATGTTTCTATGAACATGGAATGTTAGGACATTACATAAATGTTGGCCACTAGATTAAACAGAAAATGTATAAAACTGTTATTCTTCCATTTATATTATATGGATGTGAAACATATTTTCTTAAAGAGGAGAAAAGATTATGAGTATTTTTGAATAAAGCTCATAGCAACATTTGTGGACCAAATAGAGATGAAGAGAGAGGTGAATGGAGAAGACTACATAACAGTGAGTTACATGATATTTATGGGAAAGAAGATGTGATAAGAACAGTTAAGGCTTATAGACTGCGATGGGCATGAATTGGGAATGAAAGAGGGGCATGAAACTTGAGAAAACAACGTTTACATTAAATTATATATGATATAATTTGGAAACGTTAGCTATGGAGAGCATATGTTAGCAAGGCCATGAACCTACAGGCTGAGTAGCGCCAGTTAATTATTATTTATGCCAATAGTAGTTCCTAAATGGAATCTTTCTATATGGCATAATGTAGGATCTAAGATGCATATTCCAAGAACAGTATGTACAAAAATTAGTTTCTTGTTGCTCCACATGATTTCAACCTGAAATGTAATTGAACAATTATAAATATATTGTCACATGTTTCACTATATTGAAAATTTATCGATAACAATATTTAAGTTAATAAAAGTAAAAAACTAGAAATGCTCCAGTAACACTTGATAGTTGCGATATTTATCCCCCCTCGAGAATCAGCAGGGCCTAGTCACTCGGATCCATTTACTCAACAAAGCAAGCAGCATGATTTGCTGTTCTGACCCACAAATATCAGGAGTTCTTCATTTGCTGTCTTGTTTCCACCCACCAAATTTCAGCCCACTTCATGCTATTGTTGGATAAATTTACGTTATATTTACATTTTTAGCAAAATAATTATCTTCTGTAAAGCAAAGAATAAAATTAATCTTTAATAAAAAAAAATCCAAAGAAAGATATTATGAATTATAAATACAGAAAATAGAGAACTTGGGTATAAAATTTCACTTTGTAAAATTACGTTTCCAAAATATTCTGTAAACTGAATATAAACTTAATATTTAAACAATCATTAACAGTTACAGTGGCAGATTGTGTATGTTATCTAACCATTGCTCAAGAAAACACAACTTAAAATAAAATAACAAACAGGTTTTTTTTTAAAATATTAAATTGAAAAATTTCTTGAAGGAAGAAGAAATATTACACGGGAACTAATTTCTAACTACAGCTGTCATTTTATATTTTTTGTCGCTAGACATAAATTTACACTGAATAGAATTCATAGGTTCTTCATACAAATGTAGTGCACCACATGGCACGTCTGCTGTAATTGTGATACTCAAAGTGAGAAGTTTTCTGGAAATGCAATTTACAAATGTAAATAAAAAAATCATCAGCCCACATAGCAGATATTGTTTGGCGTAAAATTGGATGGAGTTGTAGTTAAGGTACATCCCGATGCTTATATTAACAAAAGTTTCACAATGGTTTGTCTTGTGGCTGAGGTAAAAAATGTGCAGGATGATTATCTGCACGGAATGTTGAATGCACCTTCCAAATTATATGTGACATGAAATGACATTAACTTACTCAAAGTCATTATAAATTACCTGGATGTTGCCTGGAACCTGCGGTAGATGTGGATTACTAAATTTCTGTAAATTAGTTTTGTGGAAATTGCATTTGGTTTTGGACATATTTCTCCTCTGTTATACACAGAGCCATCGTTTGTAAGATATAAAGGCAATCATGAGGTTTGGGAATGGAACATGTGAAATAGTATATTACTATGCAAGGTTGGGAAGTGGTTTTTACAGAATCGAGGATAATGTTTAAAAACTGAGTGATAGCGAGATTTTTAATTTCCAAGATTCTGTAAATCACTTCACAAACGTGCGTTGTTCATTATTTTTTTGCGCGATGGTGTTTTCAAAATAGTAAATAGTTGTAAAATAATATATCTTTGTTGGAGTTTGAAAATTGTAATTTCTCAGAAAGGCAATAGTGATTTTATGTGCTAATTAAAAATACATAAAAACATTTTTTATTTCATACTTACTGTTGCGATCTTTATACAAATATACGAACTAACTCTCTTCTTATTTTGAATCAGTAGTTCAAGGCCACATGTACACAAGCTCTCCAAACATCCCTATTTCCATCATCCACTCTATAATTTACCTTCCTTAAATCATATTTAATGTCATTTCTCCCACATCATTCTTGGCCTACCTACTGGACGCTTTCCTCTGATTTTCCTACAATGAGTTTTTATGTTCGTATTTCATTCCCCATTCGTGCCACATGTCCTGTCCACTCCAGTCTTTGCAATTTAAGATTGTACTGTTTTTATTACGTCTGGTTTTCCAGAGAAGATCATGCAGTTCGCTGTCATATAGTCATCTGCCTGTTGGTCTTTCTTTGTTTCTAACAACTTTAGTGTATAAACACTTGTAATGTTTTCTCCTCCCTGAAAGTAATAGTCATTGTTTTTGGTATCTGTTTCATGTAACAGTTTGTATATGTGTTCAGTTTTTTTAACGAAAATCCCCGTAAACCGTAGAATGCGTTTCCAGAATTGAACCTATCTTTACTTTCTTTGTGCATCTCATTCCTGTTTGTGATTATTTTTCTTTGTTTGTTTGAATTCAGCCACTTTCTCAAAATTTGCCTCATTTGTCATTAGGTGTCCCATTTCCATTATCGTTATGTATTTCTTTGTGTGAATATATATAATATATATATATATATATTTGTAATGATGTTTACTTCCAGACACCACATTACATAGTGTAACAAAATAGAGTGGGTATGTTGGCCCGTAGTGTCTCCTCACTATTGTCTAATAATACTACATCATTAGTGTACACTAACAGCTTATTTGGCCTTCTTTATCCTCTAAAGATTTGATGACATGCTGTAGTACAAAATTGAATAGTGAATTTCAAAGTATCTGAAAACTGTTTGCCTACCTGCATCCTACTCTTTGTACCATTTAGACAAGTTGGATAATGTTGATATAATTTCTAATGGAATTTAGATTGTACCTGACTTGAAGAGAAGAAACTTGTACCTTAATATCTTGTAATGAAAACAGACAGACGTGTGAGAGCATAAACTGTACATGAACATGCGTTGCCATGGTAACCCGATTATTGCAGTCAATTTGAAAACTGAATAACAGGTGGTTACACTGTTAAAAATGAAATGACTTGAAAAAAGTTAAAAATAGCAATCATGTTAACATGGGCAACGTACAAAATATATAATTTTACGAAAGTATTTGAGAAATTAATGCCTGAACATTAACAGGCCCCGTGGCCTTGTAGTCAGCGTTCCAGATGTCCCGAGGTTAGATTCCTGAACTTGGACATTAGGCTTTTTGTCTAATGTTTTATATGCTCAATCGATACATCCTGACGAGAGCTGACGATTGAAACTCAAACGAACGTCATAACTTGTCTGAGTCAACATTTATACTAAACGAAAATTATGTGTCGCAGCGAAACGACCTCAAAATGGCGGAGCTTCCTCCTCCGCCGCGCGCGATGCATCACAGTCCGCAGTTAAGGTTAGGAATTGTTTGATCCTTTATCTATCGAAGGGACGTAATTACATGTTGGATGTAGTGATAGATATGTAGCTGCAACACCAAAGTGTATCCCCCGATTTTGTTATCATTAGTTGTCTGAATTGTGGACGCTATTTCAAACACGTATTCACATCAAAAATGTCAAGAAAGGAAAACGAAAATTAAGAGAAAATACAAGAAAATCAGAGGTAAAGGTAAAGTGGCTCCACTGCAGGCCCATCTAGGCCTACATTCTAATTCTACACCAACTTTGTTTTATCTTTTAATTGGTACTTACCTCGTATTTTAGCGAAATTTTACCTGCAATCACAGCTTTCATTCCACGCCATCACTTATTAATTTAAGTCCAAAACAAAACATTTTGATTCCCGATTTTCCTGAAATAAAGGAACGCGTAATTGTAATTATTTTTATAGCAAAACAAATGTTGAAGTACTATTCCAGCCGTAACTACGTGACCGTGATGCTATTGTTGACCCGCGACGTTCAAATGTCGTGGCCTATTTTATTGAGTGATTTTTCGCATTGTTATCTTTAAAAAAACGTAATAAAGAGTTCTATATGTAGGGCAACTTTAACCAGCCTCATGGGCTAGTGGTCAGCGTTCCTGACTACAGTTCATGAGGTCCCGGGTTCAATTCCCGGTCAATCCATAGGATTTTTTCCTTAAAGGGAATTATTCCTGTGGTTGCCCATGATCTGGAATTTAGGTTAAGAACTCTCCTGGCGCTTCATTATCATTTATCACGCATCATATCGTCGGGGTAACGTAACTCCGCCTTCCAGGTGCCCCAACCTAAGAAATGGATTAGAATTCTGCCAAAGCCAGTGGAGAAAGTCAGAAATGACATAAGAGACAACCTGGTGGCGTTAGACAAAACAAATATGTAGTGCAACAGGTGTATAGTAATGTAGGTAGCAAAAAAAAATACTTATTATGAATTTACAAGTAATTTATTAACTGTTTTACGATTTACCCGAAACAAACAAAATATTAGCAATTTTTGTCAGTTCATATCAAAGGGATCTTAAGCGAATAAAAAACAGGTTATGGAGTAAGAATATAACATAACCTACTCGGAGATCAGCGCCCCTAGCGTTAAACAAACTCAATGAGAATTTTACCTTTAGTATTTATGGATTAGCTTTTACTCATTTATTAAACAAACCAATTTAAGGAAGAGTTCACACGGTCTAGGACGAAAAATATATCAGTTGTTAAATTTCTTTCATTTAATTAATTTTTTCAGTTTTTTTTCATTGAACGTGAAATTATTTCTGTTACATATCCGACATTTTGTACTGTGCATAGTTTAAAATTGGATTAGGTTTTGTGTTTGAGAAAACTAGAATGAAGACCTCGTAATCAAACACCACAACATGAAAATGGCTGATGTGTAACGTAACACAATAGACATGAACTCGTTCCTTTTGCTGTTCGCGACAAATTGTCCAAAATAACCTGTTTGTGCAAATATTACCACATCTTTTGAACATATACATACTGTACAAAAGACGACCTGTCGCTACTTTGGAACATATACGCACTTTACACAGTCACGGAGTTCTTCGCGAATGAGGAATCAGCTCAATTTCTTAATTAATATGGGTAAAATTATACAACAATATATA
>JASPKZ010008711.1:0-108602 GCA_030220185.1 Diploptera punctata | reverse complement strand
GTTATCTACTGATACATTTATTATGAGCATGTAAAAATTAGTTAATCAAAATCAGTATTACAGACATTATGAAAATGCCGGTAGCTCTCAATTGAATGACTAAAACAGTAAAAATACTACATATTATGCTCTGTCAAATATTATTCAAGACTTAAGTGTATCAAAATTAAACTATAAGAAATACAGGTATATTTTGGAAATTATACAGGTTAGCCTAGTATTGGAGTTTTAGCCTTAAAAGTTAGGTTTTAAGTTTATCTCGAATTAAATTTTCTAATAAATAAAAATTAAAACGTTAAAAACAAAAGTTAATCTTAAAATACAACACGTATACACACGAACATAACCTATATATTATTATTATTTTCAATTACATTTAATTCTTTATAAAATATAGACGTTATATATTATTTATTTGTACGTTGAGGTACTACTATATTATGAGATTCAAAATTAGCATTTTCGTAGTTGTATTTAAAGTATATTTATATATCTTACCTTTGTTTTTCTTGTCTCCACATTCATTTTAATAAAAAAATTCGCTTAAAGTCGGCTATGGTTAGTTCAATTTCCTGTCGCTAGTCGGCTCTTGCATCGAAAAAACAAAATGTAATCTTTTTTACCGCGTTGCCATATGTTCTTTTAAACGTAATTGTTCCCGCCTGTATCTAGCATGACGTCACTATCTGTAAAAATTACTTGAGTAGAGAAACCCACACGTAGAAATACATTATATAATGGAAATGGACGGCTAATGATAAATGAGGGAAATTTTGAGGAAATGGCGGAATTCAAATACCTAGGAACAATAATCACAAATAGGAATGAGATGCACCAAGAAATTAAACAAAGGCTCAATTCTGGAAATGCGTGCTATTATGCATTGCAGAGACTCTTGGTGTCCCAACTCCTTTCAAAAAACGTTAAACTGAAAATATATAAAACTATTATTCTACCAGTTATATTATATGGGTGCGAAACATGGACTCTTACTTTAAGGGAGGAGAGGAGATTGCGGGTATTTGAGAATAAAGTACTTAGGAATTTTTTTGGACCAAAGAGAGATGAACAGACAGGTGAATGGATGAATGGAGAAGACTACATAACAATGGACTACATGGTCTTTATAGGACGCCAGATATAATATGAACAGTTAAGTCTCGTAGACTGCGATGGGCAGGACATGTTGCACGTATGGGGAATGGAAGACTTGCATGGAAGCTTCTTGTAGGAAAGCCAGAGGGAAAACGCCCAGTTGGTAGACCAAGAATGAGGTGGGAGAATAACATTAACTATGATTTAAGGGAAGTAGATTATACAGGGAATGATTGGAAAGCATTAGCTCAGGATAGAGATGTATGGAGAGCTTATGTCCGCGCGGCCATGAACCTACGGGTTCGATAGTGCCAGTGAGCAAGTAAGAGAAACCACTGCGCGACCGATATTCGGTTTTCAGGTAGGTGCCAACATCGTTTTTTTCTATAAAAGTTTGAAATCCACCCATGGTAACCATTAGTCTACCACGATTTTCTATGTCGTTCAAGAAAAAGAAGAAGAAGAAGAAGGAGCAGACATAGAACATAGAGAATATATTCGATACATCTCTCTCTTTGCATTACTTTACATAATTACTAACCAACTCACTGGCATAATCGAACCCGTAGTTTCATGACTGCACGGTCATAAGCTCTCCATACATCCCTACGCTCATTTAATGGTTTCCAATCATTCCCTGTATAATCTACTTCCCTCAAACGATGGTTAATGTCATTCTCCCACCTCATTCTTGGTCAACCAATTGGGTGTTTTCCCTCTGGTTTTCCTACAAAGATTCTTCCACGCACATCTTTCATTGCACATTCTTGACACATGTCCTGCCCATTGCAATCTACTAGATTTAACTATTCTTATTATCTCTGGCGTCCTATAAAAACCATGTAGTTCAATGATTAGTAGTCTCCTCCATTCTCTTTGATCCAAATAGTTTCCTAAGAACTTCCACCAAATGTTAAATTAACTAACTTTTAACTTAGTGTCACATTTTTATGAAGACAAAGCTGTGGTTTGAGAATTTATAAACGAGGGATTCCACGAGAGAACTAAATGTAATTTGTTTTATTCGATATGTGACTTTTCCACTACGTATAGCTAATATATATATATATATATATATATATATATCTATCTATTCTATTAGCGTGGTTTAACCTCACACTTTGTAAGTACGGTACTTTTACGTACCACACGCCTCAAGGGCCTCACAGTCGCCCCACTGGTCCGGGGAGGGATTTTAACACATGCTATTTTAACCACACAAGGACATGGTGGGCCTCTTCGAATGAGTGATCAGCTAGAAGTTAGGGCCTCCTCCAAGACAACACAACATTAAGACGAAACACTCCATTTATACACCCATTCATACACAAGTTCAAACTAAACATGGCGAACATGATAATGATTGCCAGATGATGTTCAGGAACCATTTTAGTCCCAATAATTTCAATAAGATAACTTTCATAAAACACTTGTTGCATAACAAACATTATGCAATAACTTACGAGTACGTTACATAGCAACGCCACTGAATGGGAAATTGAAAACATATTTTAAATTAATAAAATATTAATATTTCACAAATTGAATTCAAACTGTTTTTTCTATTCGTCTACACTGCTAAGAATATTAGACAGATCAAAGACTAACGATTTTTTTCCCAATCAGGTAAATATAAATACTTATGATCGTTTATTGGCTCATTCAATAACATAAAAAAATTAACTCCAAACTCACAAATATTCTATTTTACCTTATTTCAGATAACATTTTGTTATTATGCTTTAAAATTAAGTCATTCCTTTGTTTAAACTAAATTAAACTCATGGAGCGATAAGTGCGCAAGGCACTTGGTATAACAGAGAGGTAGACGTTATAGCTATGTGTGATAAGTGGGCAACCGTCGGATTCCCAAAATGTTATACACGGTATATATATATATTCCTCACAATTCTAGGTGGACACCGTCTCACACTAGCCGACATTCAGTGAGTAAATTTCTTCCACATAGGGACTCGAACCAAGGCATGTTCAGTAGCTCTGCGACAAGACGTAATGTCTGTATTTATCGTTTTCAACATTATCACTATATGAACATTTCCGCACCAACAACTCGCTTCCATCCATTGCTTATTTTTATTTATAAACTGCAGGTTACATATTGTTTGAAATATCCATTTTATCAATATTTTTCACAATTCTCTACTTTGTTTGAAATTTATTGCAGGGGGTTTATTTATTCTCATCATACTTCAGAATTATACATTTTAAAGTTGGCGTAGCGCATTGTTGAGCCACAGCCTCTCCTTTGTCAGGAGTTACTGGTCCAAGTTAATTTTTAGTTACCTTATTTGTTCATAGATGTCATGGATAGCTTGCGGTCAACACAGCCACACAATGAGACATCTAAAAGGCACCTATGGTATTACTAGGGTGTTGAGGGCAGTACATTTTAATTAGAGGCCTCTTTATAATAATATATTTATTTATTTATTTATTTATTTATAATATATTTATTTAGACTGGTGGAGTTAAGGCCATTGTGGCCTTCTCTTCCATTCACCTGGACAAACATATGTTACATATACATACAAAGGCGTAAGGATCTTTTACGAGCCTGAAAAATCTTCAGACTCGGGACTCACAGATTAAGTCCCTTCCGGAGGAATTACTCCTTGGATTTTCCGTCCTAATAAAATCCATCGACTCCGGCAAAGTTTGAAACCGCGACCCTCGATACCAGAGACAAGGAGCATAACCATTAGACCACCGAAACAAAACTATATATAGCCTAATAACCATTGAAATATGTTATGGGATTTTCCCCCCAAAGCACAATTAACACATTTATTAAAACAAGAGTAATTTCATAAACATTTGCACACAATGCGCCTTGTTACGTAGTGACGACATGAATGATGGTACAATTACGTAACGTTACGAAGCAACGTCATTCAACAGAAAATAGAAAATTATGATTTTAAATTATATTAATTAAAATATTAATGGCTGAGATCATAGAGCACGTGTCACACAATTGTTTTCAGTTAATCTACAACTTTGTAAAATTCCTCTGTAATCTTGCATATGTACGTATATGTGAAAGTTCATTAAATATTGTGGTACGTGGCCTAAAGTGTTAAACTATAGTTTATGAGCTGTCTTTATTACGAAGCAATGAAACTATTGACCCATGAACAAAATATTAGAAAGATTTAGAAATCTTGATCTATCCTACTTATGACAATAACGATGATACACACACACACACACATATATATATATATATATATATATATATATGTCATTAATCCACAAATAGGATATATATATATATATATATATATATATATAGGGAAGTTCGGGTAATGTAAACCCATCTGTTTGAGTGGACCCTGTCAATATCTCACCTTCTTTAATTGGTGCTGCCCTCGAACTGAAAATATTTTAACAAGAAGCTTCCATGCACCTCTTTCATTCCCCATTCGTGCCACATGTTCTGCCCATCGCAGTCTACGAGACTTAAATATTCTAATTATATCTGGCTTCCTATAAAGACCATGTAGTTCATTGTTAAGTAGTCTTCTCCATTCACCTGTTTGTTCATCTCGTTTTGGTCCAAAATTTTCCTAAGAACTTTATTCTCAAATACTCGTAATCTCCTTTCCTCCCTTAAAATATGAGTTCATGTTTCGCACCCATGTAATATAACTGGTAGAATAATAGTTTTATATTTTTTCAATTTAACGTTTTTTGAAAGGAGTCTCTGCAATGAATATAGTAATAATAATTTTTTTTTATTATTCCGGCTTTTACAATGAATGTACATTTTTCCGGTACCCATGTTCACAGTTAACTACACATTTGTTTCAACACATTTTTCCATTCCTGTCTGTTCTTCCATATATCTTCTTCTATTTCCCATTCCCTCTTAGTTTCATTCATTCCCTGAATCCACGTAATAGTTGGTCTACCCTTCTATTTCCTTCCCTGTGGTTCCCAATCCATGATTATCTTAGGTAGTCTTCCTTCTTCCATTCTTCTAATGTGTTCGTACCAATTTAATTGTTTCAATAATAATAATAATAATAATAACTTATAATTTAATTAAGCTTATTTAATTGTTTTAATTCCGTATTAATTTATGTAGACTCTCTACAAACATAGAGCTTAAAGTAATGTAGCTTTACAGACTTATTTTATAATTTAATAACATTAAGTGTATTTGTTATTGCATTTCATTTTAATATTTCAAAAAGATTATAACAAACAAAAAGAGTGAGAAAGCAGCAAGTACCAGTATTATAATCCTCATAATTAATTTTTTATAATACTATTTTTTCTTTAGCATTTTGTAAAGTAATTATATAGCATTTTATTTATTATTAACATTAAAATACGGTGAAACATGAAATAAGAGTATTTTCCGTTTTTCATTAACTAATTTCAATAATAATTCATTAAACAAAAAAATGACAGTAATTAATATTTGATGGACTATTTCAAGCTGCACTATGGCCCTGGGGTCGACTCAGCCTCTAACGGAAATGAGTACCAGACGCTTGTTCTAGGGGTAAAGGCGGCCGTCACGCAGAGCTGACAATCCAGCTGACATAAAGTGCTGATTGCCTTAACCTCCTACTACCACTAGGGACTCCGGGCCTGTTGTGGGTTCACTTTACTATTTCAAGCTATCTCACATCCATATTACACTCGTTTTGTTAAACAAAAACCATTGTGTTTTATCTAAAAACAAAGAGAATGATTTCATTGAAGAATATTTTAAATAAAGTATACGTGCATAATTTCATTGTATTTTATATTTTAAATTTAATAAATAGGAAAATTAATTTAATGAAAAACGTTATGTTTGAATTCCACGTAATTGGGATTATTTGATGCATTAAATATTAAATTATATAATTTATTTGGAAAATGCTGAGCACCTTTATCGTCAATGTAGCGTGTTTATACGGTATTAAATATTTCAGGCCATACTTTACTACACTGCTCAAAAATATTAGGGAATATTGTAGAATAACCTATTAAGACTATGTTTTTAGGAACAGTATTAGATGCAATCACTTTCTATTACTCCAAAAGAATGTAAACAAGAGTTTGAAGTCATTACGTAACCTCTGTACCACACCAGATGTCAAAGAGATCCTGATTAGGAATATGACAAACAAACAAAGCAACATTAACATGGGTGAAAATGTTTCTTTAGTATGGTGTATGGTCTCCTCGAACGGCCACCACTGCCTCACACCTGTATGACATTGATGCAAGGATGTTAGCAATGAGTTCTTGGGGGATACGTGGCCACTCTTCCATAAGAGCAATGTGCAGCTCTGGAACAGTTGTGGGAGGTGCTGGTCTGCCTGCAATGCGCCTGCCTAATGCATCCCACACATGCTCAATCGGATTTAAGTCCGGGGAGCATATGCTCGATACCCTCCACTTCTAGCATGTCGTCCACCAAGCCAGCTCTGTGGCGTCGTGCATTATCGTCAATAAAAAGAATAGAATCACCTATGGCACCAGCATAAGGCACGACAAAAGGTCGGAGAATCTCATCTCTACACCTTACCGCAGTCAAAGTACCACCTTGGATGAAGTAGAGGTCCGTACGTCCACCATTACTGACTCCTGCCCACACCATCAATCCACCGCCACCATATGGGGATCTTTCACGTACAAAAGCTGGATTGTTTCGTGTCCCTTTTTCTCTCCAGATGAATACACGCCGACTATCACATTCCACGTTGAATCGCGACTCAACAGAAAAAAGAACTGATCTCCATTCAGCATGCCTCCACCCACGATGTTCCTCCGCCCAGTTTCTGCGATCTCTACGGTGTTGTGGAGTTAACCTGGTACACACCATGGGCCTACGGGCATAGAGACCACTTCCATGCAGTCGATTAGGGACAGTTTGAGTTGACACCCTGCGTCCTGTTGCTGTTTGAAGTGTATTTCGCAGTTGAGTTGCAGTCTGCTGTCTATTACGACGGGCTGTTAACAAGAGGTAACGGTCATCCCTTGTTGTTGTTGCCCTTGGTCGACCTTGTCCGGCTCTTCTGTGAACAGTATGTTCTTTGAAAATGATTCCAAAGTCTGGAAATCACGTTTTGAGACACCCCAATGGCTTGTGCCACCTCCTGTTGTGTCTGTCCAGCTTCCATCCTTCCTATGGCCCTCCAAGCCATTGGTTCAGGTAAATCACATTGTCGAGACATCACTGTCCCTAAGGCAAGTCATTCACTAACTGAAAACTGGACTGGATTTAAAAACAGCAACAAAACATTCACCCCCACACCACCCTTTCACATCAACAGTACAGACACTGCCCTCTGGTGTGGTACCGAGGTTACGTAACAACTTCAAACTCTTATTTACATTATCTTGGAATAATAGAAAGTGATTTGCATCTAATACTGTTCCAAAAATCACAGTCTTAATAGGTTGTTCTACAATATCCCCTAATTTTTTTGAGCAGTGTATGTTTTATATACGTAATAACAACCCAACATATTTAAAACTATATTTGCATTTTATGTTAAGTGAAATATCTTACATTTATTTCGTCGCGCTCTTAAAATAAACTTACGTAGCACAGAAATTCCATTATTCGAAATGAGAGAAATGTATTTAGGTAATTACTTTAAAAAAACTATGAGGAAAATTTTCTGCACAACGAGTAGACATTATGAGATATATTCTTATTTATTAGTACCGGTAATTCTATTTTCATTTATATTGTTCTATAATCAACACACATATATAATAATCATATTTTAGGCATACTATGTATAATAATAATAATAATAATAATAATTATTGTTATTATTATTATTATGTCCACCGCTGTGGTCTCAAGGTAGCGTGTTGCCTTGTCACGCAGCCGGCCCGGGTTCGATCCCCGGTTGGGGCAGTTTTTCTGGGTGAGGTTTTTATCGGGGTTTTTCCTTACCTGTAAGACAAATGTCAGGACAACTTTAAGGCCCAAAAGGTCCCCGAAATCATATGGCCATCATCATCTGCATCATCATCATTCTTATCATCATCATCCTTCACCGGTGTGGAAAGCAACGGGAAGCTACCACACCTATAATTCCCTAGTATAGCTGCAAGCATAGCATGAAAATGCTATAATTGCAGTGAAAGACCTGCCCTCGGGCAGAATTACTATGGATGGATTATTATTATTATTATTATTATTATTATTATTATCAAATGTATTACAAATATATCAAACCATAATTCAGAGAATTTTACCATATGGTGCTGAAGTCTGGCAAATTCCTAGCAGGGAAATGAAAAGAATTTTAAGTACAGAAATGGATGTTTTAAGAAGATCAGCTGGAAAATCTAGAATGGATAGAATACGAAATAAAGAAATAAGGGAAATTATGGGTGTACAAGAGGAGCCGGACATCATAGACATCATAGAAAAGAAAAGATTGCAGTGGTATGGTCATGTCAAACGAATGCCAGAGCAAAGATTGCCAAAAATTGTTATGGAATGGATCCCAATGGAAAGGAGGAAGAGAGGAAGACCGAAGAAAACTTGGATAGAAGGGGTACAAGCAGCTTTGAATATCAGAGGAATGGAGGAAGATGATGATGATGATGATGATTATGATGGTGATTATGATGATGATGATTATGATTATGATGATCATTATGATGATTATGATGATTATGATGATGATTATGATGATTATGATGATGATTCCTTATGCTGATGATGATTACGCTGCTTCTGCATGCTGGTGCTGCTTCTGCTGCTGCTTCCGCTGCTTCTGCTCTGGGTCTGCTTTCTGCTGCTGCTTCTGCTGCTGCCGTCGTCTGCCCTTCTGCTGCTTCCTGCTGCCTTCTGCTGCTGCTGCTGCTTCTGCTTGCTTCTGCTGCTGCTCCTGCTGCTGCTTCTGCTGCTGTGCTGCTTCTGCTGCTGCTTCCGCTGCTTCTGCTGCTGGGGTCTGCTTCTGCTGCTGGCTTCTGCTGCTGCTTCGTCTGCTGCTTCTGCTGCTGCTGCTTCTGCCGCTTCTGCTGCTTCCTCTGCTTCTGCTGCTGCTGCTGCTTCTTCTGCTGCTGCTGGTGCTGCTTCTGCTTCTGCTGCTGCTTCTCGCTGCTTCTCGCTGCTGCTCCTGCTGCTGCTTCTGCTGCTGCTGCTGCTGCTTCTGCTGCTGCTGGTGCTGCTGCTGCCTTCTGGTGCTTCTGCTGCTGCTGCCTTCTGCTGCTTCTGCTGCTTCCGCTGCTGCTGCTTCTGCTGCTGCTTCTGCTGCTTCTGCTGGTGCTTCTGCTGCTTCTGCTTCTGCCGCTGCTTCGCTTCTGCTGCTGCGTCTGCTGCTGCTCCTTTTTTCCTTGGCTTTCTTCCGTCTGCCCCATTCCTCGCGTCCATCCTCCCTCCTGTTTTTCTTTCCCTCCCTCCTTTGGCCTTATGGTTCTTGTTTCCCTTTCGTAATTACTTAAAACTTAACCATATATCTGCCTATTTGGTAATACAATATTTACAATATATACAATATTTACAAAGTTTTTTGGTGATACAATTTGTTTAGACGGCGACGGCGCCTGCGACCACGATGATTACGATTATGATTATTATATTATTATATTATTATTATTATATTATTATTAGATTATTATAATATTATTATTATTATATTATTATATTATCATATTATTATTATTATTATTATATTATTATATTATTATTATTATTCTTATTCATCTTCTATTATTATTCTTCTTATTATTATTATTATTATATTATTATTATTATTTATTATTATTATTATTATTATATTATTATTATTGAATCTCCAAATATTTTAACACCCTATTTCGCCACAAAGACATGCTAAGATTGTAGCTTACTGTAACAATATTGTAAAACAAAGATGTTAACTTACGGTTTTGAATAAGTGTTATGAATTACATAAATTGTCTATAAGTGTCGTAACAGAATACTACACATTGTTACGGATGTGTGTGTTGTGAATTTCCTAAAATGTTTATAATAATTTTGGTTCTTAAAAATCACTTCACACATTGAGGCAGGAGCCTCATCATCGTTTAAAAGTAAGTTTAACCAGAATCGTATTTCGAATATAGGACAATAAATAATAGTTTTAAAAAACTAAAACAACACGCTTTATTAGAAAACCGAACTAAATAAATGAAAAATAATTTTAATTTCCAACATGCTTGGGAGGGTTGTAAGGGGTAGTGACGTGTGTATAACCTCTCCTACCCAATTCTCATCCTCACCTTCTCGTGGTACAACCTGTTTTCACAAACGAGGCTCTGAGGACCGAGTCACGGCGGTATAACCGTTCCATCAGGTACTGAGTAAATGCGGTATCCTAACGTCTGTCCAGAGACTAAAAGCTAGCAGCCCTACCACTGGACTACTTAGCGTCGGGCCAGTAACCTGTCCTAAGGAACTTCAAAACTACTTTCAAGTCTCAACACGAAAAAAGCCAGAAGGAATTGAAATATGACGACCCACAGCAAAGAAATATGGTTAAAAGAAAACGGCACAATGATATTGTAAGATATGCAACCTGGAATGTCCGAAGCATCCATGAAAAAGAAGAGGAACTAGACAGTATATTTAAAAATAGAAACATTGATATTGCAGTAACTACAGAGACTAAGAAGAAACTTAAAGGAACGAAAGAAACACAAAATTATGTACAAATATATAGCGGTGTCGACAGGAAAACCCATGGACAAGCTGGAGTAATGATTTGGATTAATAAAACCATAAGAAATAAAATTCAACACTACACTTACTGGAATGAAAGAATATTAGAGCTTCGACTGAAATAAATAGAGGTAATTTGACAGTTCTTGGTGTATATGCACCAGAGGAAGGCCGTGAAGAAGACAATGAAGAATTTTATAAAATATTACAAGAAATTTATAGCAAAATTAATAGAAATGATTACATTCTCATAATAGGAGATTTAAATGCCAGAGTGGGCAATGCTCAAGTCAACAATAATATTGGAACATTTGGCGAACCAACCAGCAATAGGAATGGGACAAGATTAACAGATTTTGCTATCTACAATGAACTGAAAATAACGAATACCTTTTACAATCATAGAAACATACATAAATATACCTGGCATCGTCAGGACTCAAAATCAATCATTGATTATTTCATTGCAAATAATAAGATTTTTAAATTGTTTCTCGATGTCAGAGCCTACAGAGGATATGATATTGGTTCAGATCACTACCTAGTAGAAGCAAGAATAAGATTTCCACCAAGATGGTTAAAAAAGAAGAAACAACAACATAGCATAGAACAAAAGTACAAGGTAAATTATTTTTTGATGACAGCATTAAATGGTTATATTCGAGAAGAATTCAGCAATATATGGCTACAACTCCAGAAAGTAATGATGTCGAAGAAGAATGGAAAAACATTAAAATGATAATTCAAAATGCAGCTAATGAAACTTTAGGAAAAGTAAATATACAACAAAGAAGAAATAGAACTCTAAAAATCTGGGATGATCAAATAAAACAATTGATTGAAGAAAAAAATGCAGCTTATAAAAAATATTTGAACACAAAGAAAGTAGAAAATGAAATAGAATTCAAACGCTGTAGAGCTATTGTTAAGAGGGAAATAAGAAAGAGACATAGGAAAACATGGTTAAATTTTGTTACACATTTAGAATCAGATTTGCATAAGCTCCAACCTAATGCCTTCAAAATATTAAAACATTTGAATAAAGATATTAAAGAATCTACCAAAATTAATTGCGGAGTAACAAAAGAAGATTTTTTCAATTATTATAAAAGTCTTTGGACTGACAATAGCTATGAAGATACAATTTTCCGAAATAATAATGAGACAGATTCCATAATATCATTGGAAGAATTGAACAATAGTTTTAAAGAAATTAAAAAATGGGAAGGCAACTGCACAGATGGCTTGAATTCTGAATTGTACAAATATGCAGGCAAACAGTTCCATGAAAGACTGTTGTCCTTCTTTAATAATGTATTCAAAAATGCAGATATGCCACAAGAATGGAAGACAAGCATTGTTATACCCCTGTTCAAGAAAGGAGACAAGAGAAAAATGGACAACTATAGGGGAATCAGTTTGTTAAACACATGCTACAAAATTTATGCAGACATTTTAAATGGAAAATTGAAAAGTTTCAGTGAAAAATTCCTTATGGAATGTCAAAATGGATTTAGGAAAGGACGATCTTGTATTGATTCAGCATTTTCTGTAAAACTATTGCTTGAAAAAAGAAGAGAATTCAACTTAGAAACACATTTTGTTTTCATAGATTTTGAAAAAGCATTCGACACAGTCAAGAGATCAAAACTCTTAAATATATTGGAAGACAGAAATATACCAAATTTACTTCGGCAGAAGACACAAAATATTTACAAAGACAACACCATAAAGATTAAATTAAATAACAGATTTTCTGAAGAAGGAATTATAAATCGTGGTGTGAGACAAGGCTGTCCCCTATCCCCAACACTCTTTGCAATTTATATCAATGAAGTAATATGTTGCTGGAACAAAACATATAAATTTGGAATAAGAATATCAGAAAATAGAAAATTAAACACCCTATTGTTTGCAGATGACCAAATAATAATAGCAAATTCCGAAGATAATCTACAGAAAGGTCTGTATGAACTTAACAAAATTACAGAAGAATATGGATTAAAGATATCTACAGAAAAAACAAAAATTATGGCATTTCAAGGTGTAGATCCTGTCAGAAGTAAAATTGTACTGGACAATAAAATTTTGGAGCAGGTGAATAATTTTACATATCTAGGATGCAATATCGCATATGAAGAAGAAAAGGATGTAAATGCAAAAATATCTAAATTTTTAAGAATTTTAGGGTTAATAAATTCTATCTTCAAGCCACAGTTAGTCCAAAAGCATTCAAGACTGAAAGTGTATAAAACACTGGCTCTTCCAACTCTTTTGTATGGTAGCGAAGTATGGACGTTGAAACAGAAGGATATACAGAGACTTAGATCTGCTGAAATGAGATATCTTCGGAGGACTGCAGGATACACACTACTAGATCACAAACAAAATGAAGACATCTTAGAAGAATTACACATGGAATCTTTAGAAAACAAAATTTCTGATTATAAGTCAAGATGGATACAACATGTTCATCGAATGGAAGATCACAGAATACCCAAACTAATGTTAAGATATCAACCTGCAGGAAGAAGAAGACCAGGACGTCCACTCAAAAGACTTCTGGATGGTGTTTCTCTTGAGGCCGAAACAGGTCAACAAATGGCCTAAATTCGTGAATGTACTATGATGATGATGATAATGAACATGCTTGGGATAAAATTAAAGTGGTCAACAAAAAAATCATCTCCAACACATATAGAATAAAACTAGAGTTATCAACAAAAAGAAAATAATTTTACCATCAAAAGCGTGGGGTGCTCTATATAAATTAATACATTTGATAATAAACAGATATTGGTACAAGTAAAGTCTCTAAGAATAAAATGTAAAAATCGTAAAAAGCACCCCACCCTTTTGATGGTAAAATTATTTTCTTTTTGTTGATAACTCTAGTTTTATTCTATATGTGTTGGAGATGTTTTTTTTATTGACCATTTTAATTTTATCCCAAGCGTGTAGGAAATTAAAATTATTTTTCATTTTTTTAGTTCGGTTTTCTAATAAAGCGTGTTGTTTTAGTTTTTTAAAACTATTATTTATTTTTTATTTTTTAGTTTTAATATTTTACGGAATAAGATAAAAATGTAAATATCTTTAAATTCGATACTATTGTAGTATGAGCTAAAAGTAATACTCTTCTAAAAAATCCTCCGGGCCGGATTTCAACCAGCGACTTATGGGTTACTGAAATTCTATACCACTAGAGATCACCGCTGTACCAACTGAGCTCTTGCAACGATTGACTAAAAAGTCGACAAGTCCGCAACCTATTATTCCAGTTTTCATTTTTTTGATTTTCTGATGATTCTGGCCAGGATTTTAGAAACAAAATATGAAATTATTGTATTGTCACGGATCCTTAACAAGTTTACAAAGTTTCAAGTCGACCCAATGTTTTAAGTGGGTGAAAATCGCGTTGAAAGATTCCGTTACATAGACAGATAGATAGATAGATAGAGGTCAAGGCTAATATAGAAAGCGTGTAATAAAATAAAACACTTTTTAACTTATTGTATTGAATATTGACATTTACAATTATGTAATATTAAATCTCCTAAAATAACTTCTTAATTTTCCATGGCCACCAGTCATTAATTGTGAAAAGATGGAATTTAGAATAACATGTGTAGCCTATAGTGTACTGTAGGAAAGAAGAGTTCTTTAGTCAAAGCACCATTTGCACTCCTTATCCAATGTTCATTCCAATCAGTGATGACAAAGTCCAACAGTTTCTTTTTAACACAGGATATTGGACCACTTTGAAAATGAATAATGAAGCTCGGAAAATGCTGCGGAATTAGCTAATTGATCAGTCGGCTCGTTCTTGTTTTGTTTTGCTAAGTGTACTTACTGTAATTGTTAAACAGTTAATGTTATTACAGAATTAACATTGTGTTGTTGTAAATAATCCTTATTTTTTAATCTAATTCTGAAAGACACAAAAATGTGTTTTTTGTGAGTTATCCGTAAACGATAAGAACATATTCTGTCGTAGACATTTTTTGAAGATTTTTTTTGAGATATTCTATTTGATGACGTATTTGTTATGGTTTAGACAAAATTAGCAATTCAGGAGTCCAAAAAGCGACTTTTCAGTGCAGCGATCCACTTTTTTTACACGCTTTATTTTAGCTTGACTTGTATCTATCTATCTATCTATCTATCTATCTATCTATCTATCTATCTATCTATCTATCTATCTATATCTATCTATCTATCTATCTATCTATCTATCTATCTATCTATCTATCAATGTAATGAAAATTTTTCAACGCGATATTCAACCACTTAAAATAATTGAATCGACTTGACACTTTGTATACTTGTAAAGCACCCGTGACAATACAATAATTTCATATTTATTTTCTAAAATCCTGGCCAGAATCTTCAGAAAATCAACAAAAGTGTCATTGTATTTATGTAACGGAATCTTTGAACACGATTTTCACCCACTCAGAAACATAGGATCCACTTGAAACTTTTTATAATTATAAAAGACTCATGACAATACAATAATGTAATATTTATTTTCTAAAATCCTGGCCAGAATCAGTAGAAAATAAAAAAAATGAAAACTGGTATAATAGGTTCCGGACTTGTCGACTTTTTAGTCAATCGTTGGAAAGAGCTCAGTTGCTAGAGCGGTGAAAATCTAAGCGGTATGTAATTTCAGTAATCCATAGGTCGCTGGTTGAAATCCGGCTGGGAGGATTTTTTTATAAGAGTATTACTTTTAGCGCATACTACAATAGTATCGAATTTAAAGATATTTACATTTTTACCTTATTTTGTAAAATATTAAAACTAAAAAATAAAAAATAAATAATAGTTTTAAAAAACTAAAACAACACGCTTTATTAGAAAACCGAACTAACTAAATAAAAAACAAATATTTTCCAACAAGCTTGGGATAAAATAGAAGTGGTCAACAAAAAATATTCTCCAACAAAAATAAAATAAAACTAGAGTTATCAACAAAAAGAAAATAATTTTACCATCAAAAGCGTGGGGTGCTTTTTATGATTTTTACATTTTCTTCTTACAGACTTTACTTTTACCAATATCTGTTTATTATCAAATATATTAATTGATATAGAGCACCCCACGCTTTTGATGGTAAAATTATTTTCTTTTTGTTCATACCTCTAGTTTTTATTCTATATGTGTTGGATATGATTTTTTTTGTTGACCACTTTAATTTTATCCCAAGCGTGTTGGAAATTAAAATTATTTTTCATTTTTTTAGTTCGGTTTTCTAATAAAGCGTGTTGTTTTAGTTTTTTAAAACTATTATTTATTTTTATTTATTTTGCGCCGGTCCTATAGTACATACGGCAATAAGTTACATACGTTCATTTTCCCAAAGAAATTCTCTAAATGATGGTTAAAACCCCATTCAATTCGGTTAAGCAGTTATTGAGTTCATAAAAAACAGATTCACAGATGTTCATGTTTATATAATTTATCAAATATTAATATAAATAACCAACCACGTGTTCAATTGAAGACAAAAACAGCTCCTGAGTCCATTCCACACGCACCAAAATACTCTAAGCACGCTTTAATAACTATCACAAATCTTACAAGTTGAGTGTATTAATATTTATACACGACAGACGCCTAGTTTAGCCAGGGTACGCCTACAGTGTTGCAAATTAACAAAACACAATCGCTATGTGGCGTTGTATGTGTCACCTTCACGCAGTTCTGACAATATGAACAGATCGTCTATTAACATGGAAACGAAATATTTTAAAAACTTTGAAGATTACAATCAAATATATACTCTATGTAATTGCTCAGAGATGTTTTAATATTATTTTTGAATAACTTAATTTTTGCATAATTGTCTGAAAATGTTTATTTTTTATCCAGCTTTGATAGTTTTCGTGTAAATATGAAAAATAATGCAATATGTATATTTGATTGAAATTTTATGAAGGCCATTGAGCTCCTTATTGACTTTTCCGGAGACGGAGAATGACAAGTAGATTGTTGCCACATCTACGTTATTTCTTAGACTATGTTGTGTAAACATATCTCGCATGTTAATTAGCAATTTGTTCAAACTTTATAAATATAAACCAAACGTAACATTAAATTAACTGAGAAAATTGAAAAATCTATAATAATAAATATATTAAAATAATACTATTTATAAATAATAAATAAAATTAAATAAATTATAATTATTTTATAATTAATAATAATAATAATAATAATAATAATAATAATATGATGGAGATTCTATACTATTTCAGAATAAAGTTCTTAAGAAGATTTTCAGGCTCGTAAAAGATCCTTAAGCCTGAATGAAAAGGCCTCTAAGCAAAATTTACCGAATTTTCCCGTCCTAGTACTATCTTGGTTTCCTAGATAACAGTATGAGGCGGAACGCTGACCACGGACCACTCAAATGACATCTATACGAAAACAAGTGTAACTAAATTAGTATGGCTGAAATTCTTCCTTGTAGGGGGAGAGCGCCTAAATCTCTTTTAAGGGAGACATGGGCTTAAAGAAGAAGAAGCAGAAGAAGAAGAAAGAAAATTTTAGGACAAAATAGAGATGAACAGACAGGCGAATGCAGAAGACTACATAACAGTGAACTACTTTATCTATATACACTGCTCAAAACAATTAGAGGAACACTATGAAATATGCAAATATGGTTTCATTGGATAAAGGTACAAACATGAAATTAATAAAGTACATTATTTGTGGTTATTTATTTATTTATTGCTCATGCCAGTAGAAACAAATGAATAACGCTGACAATTAACTTTTCAAATAAATCCGTTATGTAAGCAATTGAATCTTGTGCTTATTTTTCAAAGTTAAACACTCGTTATATAGAGTTAGTATCGTGTATGGCCTCCGCGACATTTGGCCACCTTCGTGGCATGCTCCTAATAAGATTTTGGACTTCCTCTTGCGGGATAATCTCCCATTCCTCCTTCAGAGCATCTCCAAGTTGCTGCAGATTTTGTGGAGCTTGATGTCGGTTCCCGACCTTCCTGTCTAGAAGATCCCACAAGTGTTCAATAGGGTTGAGGTCTGGGCTGACCGCTGGCCACTCCATTACCTCAATTTCATTCTTCCTCAGGAAATCCCTGGTGACAGCCGCAGAATGTGCCCTGGCATTATCCTGCATAAACAGAAATCCAGGGCCTACTCCAATGGCAGCAGGTACTACATGCTCTTCCAGAACGTGCTCGATATACCGTACAGCATTCAGTCGCTGGGGAACAAGTACAAGGTCCGTACGATTGTTGTACATAACTCCGGCCCACACCATTATGGAACCTCCTCCGAATCTATCAATTTCCTGTACAGCCTCTGCAGAAAATCTTTCTTCTTGCCCTCTCCACACCCTCAATCGACCATCACAACGTGTAAGACGATACCTGGATTCGTCCGAGAAGAGCACAGACTCCCACTGGTTCAGGTTCCAATTACCATGGTTTTCAGCATACGTACGTCTTGCTACCTTATGCCCATTTGTTAATCGTGGTTTTTTAACGGGCCTTTTTGGACGAATATTCTCTTTCCTTAATCTGTTCCTTATGGTTTGGTCTGAAACACGGATTCCGGAAGCCATATGAAGGCAATTCTGCAGGTCTTTTGCAGTTTTTGTACGCTGTCGAAGAGCAGAAAGAACAACGTATCTCTCATCCTGGGGCTTGTTTTAAATTTACGGCCCTGGCCCACGTCTTCTACAATACTGACCTGTCTCTCTGTGCCTGTTGCGTAACCTGGACACCACGGAAGGAGAAACCCCAAGCTCTCCACCCACTTGTCGCAGAAATTGATCTTGTCGTAAAAGATGTAGAGCATGATACACTTCAAACTCATTTAAATGCCTCATTTTGTCAGAGACTTCAATAAACAAGGCAATAATCAACATTCGTCACTATAGCAACATCAGGAAGCTTACTAATTAGAAGTGGCCAGTGCCTTCCAAAATAAAAAATTCTCTATATTTGTTATTTGAGGTAATTTCTCTATATTTAGGCCATGGATCTTTAAAATTTGTATCCAATGATAAAATTAATAATTCAATTTATATATTGTCCAACTTTCAGCATCACAGCTTTAAAAAATAATTACTTATTCAATTTATTACAAGTGTTCCTCTAATTGTTTTGAGAAGTGTAGTATGAAATCGGATATAATGATGGTTTCGTAGATTGCGATGCGCAGGACACGTGGTACGAATGCGGAAATAAAGGGAGGCATTGAAGCTCCTATAGAAAACCAGAGTGAAAACGGCCATTCGGTAGACCAAGAATGAAGCGTGAGAATATTATTTATCATGATTTGAGGGAAGTAGATTATACAGGGAATGATTGGAAAACATTAGCCCAGGATAGGGATGTATGCAGAGCTTATGTACGCGCGGCCATGAAGCTAAGGGGTCGACAGTGCTATTAAGTTAATTAGTTGGTTTAAACGACATAGTTTTATACAGTCAAGCCTCGTAGACTTCGGTGATCAGGTCATGTGACACAAATGAGGAATCGAAGAGGGGCATGGAAACTCTGTAGGAAAACCAAAGGGAAGGCCAAGAATGACGTAGGAGGTTAATATTAACATCATACTAGGGATGTAGAATATTGTAGGAAAACCAAAGGGAAGGCCAAGAATGACGTAGGAGGTTAATATTAACATCATACTAGGGATGTAGAATATACAGGGAATGATAGGAAAACTCTCAGGATAGGGATATATAGAGAGTTTATGTCCGCGAGTCTAGGTACCACGGTTCGATAATGACGATAGGTTAGGTGAGGAAGTTGACAGTTAATATATACAAGATTATCTAATGATCTGGCGCTCCATGAGTTGTCTCTTTCGTTTGAACTTTAAAAAGAAGTTTAACGTTGTGCATATGCCGTTCTTGCGTTAAAGTCACCTCAACTTCACATTTAATTTTCAGGCATTTTTTGGAAATAAATCAACGTATATATATTATATACACACACACACACAAACTTTCCTCAGATTATTATTCACATATTGCTATAATAATTTATACGTTTTTTCAAGTTTTAAATTCGATTAATGTGGGTGGACTTCTGGTATAGAATCCGCTATCATGAGATTGAAAGTAAAATTATAAATAAAATGTGTTAGAATGTAGAAATCACGTATTGCTAATTTATATTATTTATCACTGATCACAGTTATCAGCACAGCTATTAAGTGTAAAACCAAGAAATATTAAAAAAAATAACCAAAATCTGATGTAATCAACAACATATTCTAGACACAAATAAAGTAAAAATTAAAATTTCTATGACATATTTTTGGTAGTTTTAAAGTTTAAACATTATATAAATAATTATAACTGTTTAACTGCTTTTATAACTGTTATTATTTGTTATTTAATAGTTATAACTGCTATTATTATGTAGGATCTTCTCAATAATGCATTCCTTAAAGCGACTTAAACATTTTCTCCCTACAACTCTTAAAAGAATTTTAATTGAAACCTTAGTGATGCCGCATTTTGACTACTGTGACGTTCTACTAACTGGCATAAGTGACGGATTGTCGGACAAACTGCAGCGTGTCCATAATATGTGTATCAGATTCATATTTAATATTCGAAAATACGATCACATTTCTCCATTATTCCACGATTTGTCATGGCTACATCTAAAAGAGAGAAGAAAATCGCACTGTCTAATTCTCCTATTTAAGATCCTACATACCTCGATTCCCAATTATTTATCATCCCGTTTCCAGTATCTATCCTCACACCATAACTCAAACACAAGATCAGAACATAGTATCTTGCTTAATATACCGCAACATAGGACATCACATCACTCCATGTCATATACCATCTTCACTTCTCGCAACTGGAATTCCCTACCACAAGAAATAAGGGGCTGCCGGACATTGGCATCTTTTAAAAGATATCTAAATTTATATTTGCTCTAAACTCGACTTCATTATTATCCAGTGTAAGGTATGTATATTAATTGGTGTTTCTCGTATATTCAATCATATTTATATAATAATAATAATGATAATAATAATAATAATAATAATTATTATTATTATTATTATTATTATTATTATTATGATTATTATTATTATTATTATTATTATTATTATTATTATTATTATTATTATTATTATTATTATAAGAGACGCAAAAGACTACAGCGGACTAAGTATAAATAACACATTATATAGAATATTTCCGAAGTTATTAAAAAGAAAGTTACAAAAAGATATTAAAGACAAATTAGGAGAAGATCAAAATGGATTCAGACCAGGAAGGTCATGTATTGACAATATATTTGCAATACAACAGTTAATTGAAAAACGGACAGCAGTTGGAGAAGAAACCCATTTGACAATGATAGATTTAGAGAAAGCTTATGACTCAATTCCGAGGAACAAATTATGGGAAGTATTGGAGAAATACAATATTGACAGAAACCTAATAGAAATTATTAAACAAATCTATAAAGATAACTCCGCTTATGTTAAAATTGGAAATATAATGTCTAATCCTATAAAAACCTCAAAGGGATTGAAACAAGGGTGCAGTCTATCACCAATTTTATTTAATATTTATGTAGAATTTATATTAATGAAATGGAAACAAAGCTGCGAAGGTATGGGGATCCCAATAGGCAACAGATTTTTGCTGACATTACAATTTGCCGATGATCAACTGGTTTTAGCGCAAGACAAATTTGATATGGAATTCATGATAAAAAGGTTGAAAAACACATATGAATCATGGGGTCTCACAGTAAATTTACAAAAAACAGAATATCTGGCAATAAATAGCAATGAAAGAGAAAATTTAATATTGGAAGAAGGAATCCAAATAAAGCAAGTGAAACAAACTAAATATTTGGGAATGATTATGGATAACATCGAAGGTATAGGCAAAGAGAACATAAAACATAGAATTGAATTGAGTAGCAAAATAATATCATTGTTAAATTCCATATGGTGGGATAAGCATATTTGGAAAGACACAAAAAAATATATTGGTAAAACATTGGTGGAATCTGTTGCAATGTACGGAAGTGAGGTATGGACAATCAATAAGTACTACAAGAATAGACTAATAGCTCTAGAAATGGATTATTTACGAAGAAGTGCCAGAAAGTCTAAATTAGAACATGTCACAAATAAGGAAATTAGAAACATAATGGAAGCAGAAGAAAGCATAATTGAAAGAATTGAGGAGAAGGAATTAAAGTGGTTAGGACATGTTTTAAGAATGGAAGATGAGCGATGGCCGAAGCAACTATATGAATGGCATCCGAACAGAAAGAAGAAAAGAGGAAGACCAAGGTTAACATGGAAGGAAAACATGAAGACAGTAATGCAAGCTAGAGGGCTAAGCATCGAAGATGCCCAAGACCGTAGGCTTTAGAGGTTTGGCATGGGAAGACGGCAGCAGCTGTAAAAACCCGAAGATAGATAGAGATTGTTATTATTATTATTATTATCGTATCATTATTGTTATTACCCTATAAAATGTTGTTTGTACATGACATTTACATTGCTACATTATTGTATCTTTAACTGTTTATAATTAGTATAGTGTATATCTATATTTGAATGCTTATTTGGTAGCCTTTCCCGATATCATATGAAAATTGTCTTAGGATATTTTAATGCAAAAGTAGGACGGGAGGATATATTCAAACCAACAATAGGCAAATTCGGTCTTCATGAAGATAGTAACGACAACGGGGTTAGATTAGTCACCTTTGCCACATCAAAGAATCTCATTGTTAAGAGCACAACATTTCAGCATAAGGATATTCATAAATACACCTGGACGTCCCCAGATGGAGAAACTCGGAACCAGATAGATCATGTATTAGTGGATAAACGCTGGCACAGTAGCATCATCGATGTTAGATCAGTTAGAGGGACAGACTGCAATTCGGATCATCATCTGGTCAGAGTGAACATCAGACAACGGCTATCGCTTATGAGAGGAACAAACGCTAAAGATGATTCTGTAAAATTTGAATTAAAAAACTTGAAAAATGATGAAATGCGGCAAGAATACCAAATCAAAATAGCTAATAGCTTTGAAGTACTGGAATCTTCAGATGACAATGTAGCAAACGAAGAAGAAACTGATATAAATAAAGAATGGGAGGCTATAAGAGATACTATTAAATTGTCAGCATCAGAAAACATTGGTTGTTTAAAAAAGAGGCAAAACAAGAAATGGTTTGATGAGGAATGTGCCGACATTGTAAAGAAAAGAAAGCTAGCAAAAATGAAATGGTTAGACGAACCAAATTAGGTAAATTTAGAGCAATTGGGTTGTATTAGACGGGAAACCACCAAGTTACTAAAGAGTAAAAAGAGGGAATATTTGAGAGAGAAGATTAATGATCGTGAAATGAATGCAAAAAATAGGAACATTAGAGAATTATATCAGGGAATTAGTATAAAGAAGAAAGGGTTTCAGGCTAGAACAAACATAATTCGGAATGGAAATGGGGATATGATTGCAGATTCCAGGAGTATATTAGATAGATGGAAAAGTTACTTTAAACAGCTATTAAATGTACATACAGAACAGGACATTGAGGAGGATAATTTACAGACAGCAGAAATGCTAGTGGCAGAACCAAGTGCATTAGAGGTTGAAATGGCGATTGAAAAATTGAAAATGTATAAAGCATCAGGTTCAGATGCGATCCCAGCAGAACTGATAAAATCAGGGGGAGAAAAATTGATGGACAAGATACGCTGGTTGCTTAGTACGATTTGGGAAAAGGAAGCTCCTCCAGATGAATAGAAGGAATCAATTATTGTACCAATTTATAAGAAAGGAGATAAAACTGATTGCAACAACAACAGGGGCATCTTATTACTGTCAACTTCGTACAAAATTCTAACAAATATATTAGTAAGCAGACTTACTCCCTATATTGATGACATTCTAGGAGATCATCAATGTGCATTTAGAAGAAGCAGGTCTACAACAGATCAGATTTTTAGTATAAGACTGATTTTAGAAAAGAAATGGGAATATAATGGTAGTGTACATCAACTATATGTAGACTTCAAAAAAGCATATGATTCAATTAAGAGGGAGAAGTTATATAGTATCCTGCTGGAGTTCGGAATTCCTAAAAAGTTAGTTAGACTTATACGAATATGTTTAAATGGCACAAATAGTAGGGTGCGTGTAGGCAAACAGTTTTCGGACACTTTTGAAATCCAGAATGGGTTGAAGCAACGAGATGCACTATCTCCTCTACTATTTAATTTTGTACTAGAGCATGCCATTAAATCTTTAGAGAATTAAGAAGGCTTACAACTCAATGGTATTAATAAGCTGTTAGTTTATGCTGACGATGTATGTACTATTGGCCGATAGCGAGGAGATACTAAAGGACAACATGCACACACTATTGAGTAACACTAAGGAATTAGGGCTAGAAGTAGATATCAATAAAACTAAATATATGGTCACACATAGAAATACATTATATAATGGAAATGGACAGCTAATGACAAATGAGGGAAATTTTGAGGAAGTGGCTGAATTCAAATACCTAGGAACAATAATCACAAATAGGAATGAGATGCACAAAGAAATTAAACCTAGGCTCAATTCTGGAAATGCATGCTATTATGCATTGCAGAGACTTCTGATGTCCCAACTCCTTTCAAAAACTCTTAAGCTGAAAATATATAAAACTATTATTTTACCAGTTATATTATATGGTTGCGGAACATGGACTCTTACTTTAAGGGAGGAAATGAGATTAAGAGTTTTTGATAATAAAGTTCTTAGGAATATTTTTGGACCTAAGGGAGATGAACAGACAGGTGAATGGAGAAGACTACATAACAATGAACTACATGGTCTTTATAGGAAGCCAGATATAATAAGAACAGTTAAGTATATCTATATTTATCAAATATTTATTTGTATTTGTGCTGGTTGAGTGGAAGAGAGAGCCTTATGGCCTTAACTCTGCCAGAATAAATAAAGTATTATTAATATTATACACATGTTCATATTTTCCAAATTATAACATTTATTCTCGACAGGCGTCTGGCTCATCCAAGGTACACCTACAGTGTTGCAAATTAACAAAACACGTTTGCTAAGTGGCGATGTTTGTGTCTCTTTGACGCGAGTTCTGACATTACTAACGGATCGTCAATTAACATGGAAACGAAATATTTTAAAAACTTTGAAGTTTATAATAAAATATATACTCTATGTAATTGCTTGGAGATGTTTCAATATTGTTTTTGAATAGCTTCATTTTTCAAAATTGTGTGGAAATATTTATTTTTTATGCACCTTTGACAGTTTTCGTGTAAATATTAAAAATAATACAATATGTAAATTTGATTGATATATTACACGGGCCATGGAGCTACTTATTGATTTTCCCGGAGACGCAGAATGAGAAGTACATTGTTGCCACATCTACTTTATTTATCAGACCATGTTTTGTAAACAGGGTTCGCACGTTAATTAGCCATTTTATCAAACATTACAAATATAAACGATAACCTAACATACAATTTACTGCAAAATTTATAAAATCTATAATTTCAATATTTATTTTATTTCAATATTATTAATAAATAAATTGTAAATTAAAATAACATAATATAATAATAGTATTAATATATAATATTATTAACAAATAAATTGTACATTAAAATAATATAATAATAATAATAATAATAACAATTTTTTATTTAGGAATATTCCACAATACAGCGTTTCTCCTTCAACCGAAAGTGATTTGTCTCCAGAGGTTTCTTGTCTAAAGCACCTTCTTCCCTCAGATCTCTAGCTTCCATACTTCTCTTCACTCCATCCATCCATCCATCGTTCTCTAGGCCCACCTCTTCCACTTCTTCCATTAGCTTTCCAATTAATGATCTTCTATGGTATTCTCTCTTCTTCCATTCTTATGAGGTGTCCATACCATTTCAAACGTTTTTCTTCTATTTTTCCTACTATGTTTTCTCAACTTGCATAATTTCCCTTATTGTGGTGTTTCTGACCTAATCCATTCTTGAAATTCTTGTACATCGCCTCCAAAAATCCATTTCTACTGCTAACAGCTGGTTGGCTTATTTTCTACTTACTGTCCAGGTTTCGACCCATATAATAAAGTGCTTTGTAACAGAACGTGAAATGTAGTTTTCTTCGTTCTGTATATTACATTTCTATTCCAAAGTACTGAGTTCAACATACCAACGATTCTTCTTCCATCAGTTATTCTTATTTTGAAATAATAATAATAATAATAATAATAATAATAATAATAATAATAATAACAATAACTATAATAGTAATAATAATAATATATTGAAAATCTGTAGTGCTCCAACATAAAGTTCTTAGGAAAATTTTAGGACAAAAGAGAGATGAACAAACGGGCGAATGCAGAAGACTACATAACGGTGAACTATATGATCTATATTGTAGGAATCCGGATATAATAAGTACAGTTAAGTCTCGTAGACTGCGATGCGCAGGACAAGTGGTACGAATGCGGTATGAAAAGGAGGCATTGAAGCTTCTAATAGGAAACCAGAGTGAATACGGCCATTCGGTAGACCAAGAATGAGGCGAGAGAATAATATTTAACACGATTTGTGGGAAATAGATTATACAGGGGATCGTTGGAAAGCATTAGCCCAGGATAGGGATGTATGAAGAGCTTATGGCCTTGTGGCCATGAACCTACGGGTTCCATAGTGTCAATGAGTTAGTTTAAACTACATGATTTTATGCAGTCAAGTCTCAATGAAAGAGGTGTGTGGAAGATAATTGTAGAAAAACAGCCAGTTGATAGATCAAGAATGAAGGGGGAAAATAACATTAAATATGATTTGGGCGAAGTAGATTATAATGGAATAAGAGGAATACATTAGCTCAGGATAGGGGTGCATGGAGAGTTCCAGATAGATCCAGTGAGTTACTTAGTTTAAACGACATAGTTTTATACGGTCAAGTCTCCTAGATTTCGGTGAGCTGGTCATGTGACACAAATGAGGAATGAAAGAGAGGCATGGAAACTCTTTGTAGGAAACTAAAGCGTAGGCGATACCAGGGAAATAGAATATATAGGGAATGATTGAAAAACATATAGGTATAGGGATGTCTGGAGAGCCTATATATAGGCCTATATAATTACGTCTTGATATTTTCCAAATTACGAGTACAAGCTTTTTACTCGACAGGCACCTGGTTTATTCAATGTACGCCTACAGTGTTGCAAATTAACAAAACACAATCGCTATGTGGCGTTGTATGTGTCACCTTCACGCAGTTCTGACAATATGAACAGATCGTCTATTAACATGGAAACGAAATATTTTAAAACCTTTGAAGATTACAATCAAATATATACTCTATGTAATTGCTCAGAGATGTTTTAATATTAATTTTGAATAAATTAATTTTTCATAATTGTCTGAAAATGTTTATTTTTTATGCAGCTTTGATAGTTGTCGTGTAAATATGAAAAATAATGCAATATAAATATTTGATTGAAATTTTATGAAGGTCATTGAGCTACTTATTGACTTTTCCGGAGACGGAGAATGACAAGTAGATTGTTGCCACATCTACGTTATTTCTTAGACTGTTGTGTAAACATATTTCGCATGTTAATTAGCAATTGTTTCAAACTTTATAAATATAAACCAAACGTAACATTAAATTAATTGAAAAGTTGGAAAATTTACAATAATAAACATATTATTATAGTACTATTCATAATTAGTAAAAAATTATTAATAAATAAATTATAATTATTTTATAATTACTAATAATGATAATAATGTTAATAATAATAATAATAATAATAATAATAATAATATAATAATAATAATAAATAATAATAATAATAATAATGTATGTCACCGCTGTGGTCTCTGGGTAGCGTGCTGCCTTGTCACGCAGCGGGCCCGGGTTCGATCCCCGGTCGGGACATTTTTTCTGGGTGAGGTTTTTATCGGGGTTTTTCCTCACCTGTAAGACAAATGTCAGGAAAACTTTAAGGCCCAAACGGTCCCCGAAATCATATGGCCATCGCAATCATCATCATTCATATTCATCTTACGTTAAGCTTAGGATTAGGGACTCTCCTGGCGCACCATTATCATCAACATCACCCATCATATCATCGGGGCAACGTAACCCCACCTTCCTGGCGCCCCAACCTCAGAAGTGGGTTACAAGTACGCCATGCCAGGAGAGAAACCAGGAATGTCGAAAGACAATCCTGGGGCATTTGAAAAAAAATATAAAAAGCAATAATATGAAATAATAGTGGAAATGAATAATGGAAATACTGTACTATTTCAGAACAAAGTTCTTAGGAAAATTTTAGGACAAAAGAGAGATGAACAGACGGGCGAATGCAGAAGACTACATAACAGTGAACTACATGATCTATATAGTAGGAAATCGAATATAATACAGTTAAGTTTTATAGACTGCGATGCGCAGGACACGTGGTACGAATGCGGAAAGAAAGTGAGGCATTGAAGCTGGTATAGAAAACCAGAGTGAAAACGGCCATTTGGTAGACCAAGAATGAAGCGTGAGAATAATATTTATCATGATTTGAGTGAAGTAGATTATACAGGAGGTGATTGGAAAACATTAGCCCAGGATAGGGATGTATGGAGAGCTTATCTACACGCGGACGTGAAACTACGAGGACGATAGTGCTAGTAAGTAAATTAGTTGGTTTAAACGACATCGTTTTTTACAGTCAAGTCTCGTAGACTTCGGTGAGCAGGTCATGTGACACAAATGAGGAATGGAAGAGGGGCATGGAAACTCTAAACCAAAGGGAAGGCCAAGAATGATGTAGGAGGTTAATGTTAACATGATACTAGGGAAGTAGAATATACAGGGAATGATTGGAAAAATCTCAGGATAGTGATGTCCGCGAGTCTAGGTACCACGGTTCGATAATGACAATAAGTTAGGTGAGAAAGTTGACAGTTAATGTACACAAAATTATTGGATGATCTGGCGCTCCATGAGTTGTCTCTTTCGTTTGAACTTTAAAAAAAGTTTAACGTTGTATATGCCGTTCTTGCGTTAAAGTCACCTCAACTCCACATTTAATTTTCAGGCATTTTTTTTTTTGGGAAATAAAATCAATTTATATACTTTCCTCAGATTATTATTCACATATTGCTATAATAATTTATGCGTTTTTTTCAAGTTTTAAATTCGATTAATGTGGGTGGACTTCTGGCAGAGAATCCGCTATCATGAGATTGAAAATAAAATTATAAATATAATGTGTTAGAATGGAGAAATCACGTAATTGCTAATTTATATTTATGATTGATCACAGTTATCAGCACAGCTATTAAGTTTAAAACCAAGAAATATTTAAAAAAATAACCAAAATCTGATGTAATCAACAACATATTCTAGACAAAAATAAAGTAAAAATTAAAATTTCGATGACCTATTTTGGGTAGTTTTAAAGTTTGATACATTATATAAATAATTATAACTGTTTAAACTGCTTTTATAACTGTTATTATTGGTTATTTAATAGTTATAACTGCTATTATTACGTCATACACATCTTCATATTTTCCAAATTATAACATTTATAATTCGACAGGCGTCTGGTTCATCCAAGGTACGCCTACAGTCAGTGTTGCAAATTAACAAAACACGATCGCTAAGTGGCGATGTTTGTGTCACCTTGACGCGAGTTCTGACATTACTAATGGATCGTCAATTAACATGGAAACGAAATATTTTAAAAACTTGAAGTTTATAATAAAATATATACTCTATGTAATTGCTCGGAGATGTTTTAATATTATTTTTGAATAGCTTAATTTTTCAAAATTGTCTGAAAATGTTTATTTTTTATGCAGCTTTGACAGTTTTCGTGTAAATATTAAAAATAATACAATATGTAAATTCGATTGATATATTACACGGGCCATTGAGCTACTTATTGATTTTTCCGGAGACGCAGAATGAGAAGTACATTGTTGCCACATCTACTTTATTTATCAGACCATGGTTTGTAAACAGATTTCGCACGTTAATTAGCCATTTTATCAAACATTACAAATATAAACGATAACCTAACATACAATTTACTGCAAAATTTATAAAATCTATAATATCAATATTTATTTTATTATAATATGATTAATAAATAAATTGAAAATTAAAATAACATAATAAATAATAGTATCAATATATAATATTATTAATAAATATATTGTAAATTAAAATAATATAATAATAATACAATAATTTTTTTATTTAGGAATATTCCACAGTACAGAGTTAGTTTCTCCTTCAACCGAAAGTGATTTGTCGCCAGAGGTTTCTTGTCTAAAGCAACCTTCTTCCCTCAGATCTCTAGCGTCCATACTTCTCTTCACTCCATCCATCCATCGTTCTCTAGGGCACTGCCTCTTCCACTTCTTCCATTAGCTTTCCAATATAATGGATCGTCTATGGTAATTCTTTCCATTCTTATGAGGTGTCCATACCATTTCAAACGTTTTTCTTTCATTTTTCCTAATATGTTTTCTAAACTTGTATAATTTCCCTTATTGTGGTGTTTCTGACCTAATCCATTCTTGAAATTCTTGTACATCGCCTCCGAAAATCCATTTCTACTCCTAACAGCTGGTTGGCTTATTCTTTACTTACTGTCCAGGTTTCCGACCCATATAATAAAGTGCATTGTAACAGAACGTGAATGTAGTTTTCTTCGTTCTGTATATTACATTCATATTAATTAAATAAAAATAAAACGTAGTTTTATTTGATTTTCATATTTATTATATAATTCAGTGACAGCTGTTTCGGTACACTGTACCTTCTTCAGACATGTTAACAAATTATGAATTGTGTTCCAACTGATCTAAGCAACAATACAACAATATTTATTTAAGTTTTTAAATTTAACAAAGGGATTCATTCAAATCAAGTTGAGAATTTAAGTGTTTTACTACTTTTAAATTTATTAATTTCTACAGCCACCAAAAGATCTAACTTCTTACCCTTATCACAAATATGTAAAATTTCAAAATTTGGATCGAAACAATGATTAAATTGGAGTAGGTGGTTAGCATATTTTGAATTTTCTAAATTTCTGTTATATGCTCTCATGTGTTCCTTTATCCGAGAGATAAAAGGTCTACCAGTTTGTTCTATATAGACATTGTCACAAGTGTCACACTTCAATTCATATACACATGATAATTTTTCTTTTTTTTTTTTGGTTTTATTGTTTTTTCTTATATTTTGTAAAGTTTTATTAGTTTTAAATTCCACATTAATGTTCAACTTTTTAAAGTGTTTAGATATTTTATTTGAAAGTGGGCCTATGTATGACATTACGACATATTTCTTTGTGTTTTCTTTGGGTAAAGGAAAAACTTTGTTAATTGCTTTTTTTGTAATGAACTTTCTTAATTAAACATTCTATAATTTCAGGGTCGTAGCCATTATTAACAGCCAATTGTTTAATAATATTCAATTCATTATTATATTCCAAGGGTGAAAGAGGGATATTTAATAGTCTATGAATGTAACTATTAAAAGCTGCCATCTTATGAGTATATGGGTGAAGAGAAGAACTATGGATAGTGGTATCAGTATGAGATGGTTTGTGAAAGATACCAAACTCAAACTTATTATCAAATTTCATCTAATACCAAGTTCAATCCAATTTACAGTATAAAAAACTCTATTGAATTAATTGACAATATAAAGAACATTGATTTGCCTAATAACTTAATTTTAGTTTCTTTTGACGTAAAGAATCTGTTTCCCAGTATACCTACTATTGATGTAACAGAGATTATTAATAGAATGTTACTAACTAATAAAGTGAATCGTTTTGTAGTTGAAGAAATATTACACACTCTTAAAACATGCTTACATCAAAATTACTTTCAATTTAATAAAAAATTGTACATAGCTAAAGATGGTTTGATTTTGGGTGATCCGTTGAGCCCTCTTATGGCAGAGATTTTTATGGATGACTTAGAACAAACCATACATAAAAATATATTAGCTAGAAACTTTCTATTTTGGTATCGTTATGTAGATGATGCCATAGCAGGCTTCACAGGAACCAAAAGACAATTGAATTCCTTTTTAAATTTTATTAATAACATTCACAGAAGTATTAATTTCACAATGGAATTAGAAACAAATAATAGTATAAATTTCTTGGATTTATCAATAAAACACATTGATAATAAGTTTGAGTTTGGTATCTTTCACAAACCATCTCATACTGATACCACTAGTCATAGTTCTTCTCTTCACCCATATACTCATAAGATGGCAGCCTTTAATAGTTACATTCATAGACTTTTAAATATCCCTCTTTCACCCTTGGAATATAATAATGAATTGAATATTATTAAACAATTGGCTGTTAATAATGGCTACGACCCTGAAATTATACAATGTTTAATTAAGAAAGTTCATTACAAAAAAGCAATTAACAAAGTTTTTCCTTTACCCAAAGAAAGCATAAAGAAATATGTCGTAATGTCATACATAGGCCCACTTTCAAATAAAATATCTAAACACTTTAAAAAGTTGAACATTAATGTGGCATTTAAAACTAATAAAACTCTACAAAATATAATAATAAACAATAAAACCAAAACAAAAAAAGAAAAATTATCAGGTGTATATAAATTGAAGTGTGGCACATGTGACAATGTCTATATAGGACAAACTGGTAGACCTTTTATCTCTCGGATAAAGGAACACATGAGAGCATATAACAGAAATTTAGAAAATTCAAAATATACTAACCACCTACTCCAATTTAATCATTGTTTCGATCCAAATTTTGAAATTTTACATATTTGTGATAAGGGTAAGAAGTTAGATCTTTTGGAGGCTGTAGAAATTAATAAATTTAAAAGTAGTAAAACACTGTTAAATTCTCAACTTGATTTGAATGAATCCCCTTTGTTAAATTTAAAGATTTAAATAAATATTGTCGTATTATTGCTTAGATCAGTTGGAACACAATTCATAATTTGTTAACATGTCTGAAGAAGGTACAGTGTACCGAAACAGCTGTCACTGAATTATATCTTAATAAATATGAAAATCAAATAAAACTACGTTTTATTTTTATTTAATTAATAAATATGGATTTTCATCAAGTAAACACCAACTCAATTGATTATTACATTTCTATTCCAAAGTACTGAGTTCAACATACCAACGATTCTTCTTCCATCAGTTATTCTTGTTTTAATAATAATAATAGTAATAATAATAACAATAATAATAATAATAGTAATAATAATAATAATAACAATAATATAATGAAAATTTGTACTGTTTCAACACAAAGTTCTTAGGAAACTTTTAGGACAAAAGGGAGATGAACAGACGGGCGAATGCGGAAGACTACATAACGGTGAACTACATGATCTATATTGTAGGAAATACAATTATAAGTACGAGTATCATATTTTTCATGGATTAAAATGTTTGAAAATATATTACGTTTTGTACTGTTCACATTTGAAATCAAACATAATATAAGACATTTGAGTTCAAAATTTCAAATGTTTCTGTCTTTGTATATTTTTGAGATATGATTTTATGTTATTCTAAATTACAACCGCAATTTTAAAATAAAAATGAATATAAATCCTCCTTGAATTATATATGTGTGTGTGTGTGTGTGTGTGTGTGTGTGTGTGTGTGTGTGTGTGTGTGTGTGTGTTGTGTGTGTGTGTGAGGGTGTGTGTTTTTGACATGATAAGAAAAATTAATAAATGCTCGAACGGGACTTGCGCCCGAACGTGTGGATGTATCTCAGTGCTCTATCAATTACGCCACCGAACAAGTCTAGTAAAAACATTCCTTTGTATTATAATAATATATCTCATTATTACTGGATGTAGTGGGATATAAATACAGAGGTCTGTGTTCAAGTCCCGTACGAACAATTACTTCTCATACCATCTCAATTCAAGCTTGCTTTGCCCAATGTCAAAAATATAATTATTATATATATATATATATATATATATATATATATATATTCCATTGCGCTACCTATTACGCCATCAAGCAGGTCTACTACAAATATATACATATATATATATATATATATATATATATATATATATTCCATTGCGCTACCGATTACGCCACCAAGGGATTCTAGTACAAATATTCTCTTCTGTTATAAAAATATCTCATTATTAATAGACGTAGTGGGACATAAATCAAGTGGTCCGGGTTCAAGTTCCGTCCGAGGTTTTATTTTTCTTTTCATGTCATTTTCAGTTTGCATTGCACAATGTCAAAAATTTTAATATTACATATATATATACCATTGAGCTACCGGTTACGCAACCGAGCATGTCCAGTACAAACATTCATTTCTCTTTTAAAAATGTATTCTCATTGCTATTAGAAGTAGTGGGATTTAAATCTAGAGGTCCGGGTTCAAGTCCCGTACGAACATTCATTTTTCTTATCATGTCACTTTAAACTTGCATTGCTCAATGTCAAAAAATTATTGTATTAATATATATATATATATATATATATATATATATATATATATATATACCAGTGCGCTACCCATTACGCCACGGAAAAAATCTGGTACAAACATTAATCTCTCCTATAATAATATATTCTACTTATTACTTGCTGTAGAGGGGTATAAATCCAGAGGACCGGGTTCTAATCCCGTCCGAGCATATATTTTTGTTATCATGTCATTTTAAGCTTGCATTGCTCAAAGTCAAATATTTAATTATTTATATATATATATATATATATATATATATATATATATATGTCCATCCATAGTAATTCTGCCCGAAGGCAGGTCCTTCACTGCAATGACAGCATTTTCATGCTATGCTTGCAGCTTTACTAGGGAATTTTGTAGGTGTGGTAGCTTCCCGTTGCTTTCCACACCGGTGAAGGATGATGATGATAATGATAAGGATGATGGCCATATGATTTCGGGGACCGTTTGGCCCTTAAAGTTTTCCTGACATTTGTCTTACAGGTGAGGAAAACCCCGATAAAAACCTCACCCAGAAAAACTGCCCCGACCGGGAATCGAGCCCGGGCCCGCTGCGTGACAAGGCAGCACGCTACCTCGAGACCACAGCGGTGGACATATATATAACTTCCGCCTCGCAAGATTTATAAACAAATATTAACTTGGTAACACTATTTTATGCAATGTGTTTTGTTAGCAAAGAAAATAACAAATATGTTGACGTAATAAGAACTCACGTTGCGGAGCAACACCACTATATGTGAAAGTAGAAAAAGTCAGTTTTGATTTGATTTAATAAAATACAATTTTTAGACAAGTTTAAATCAAGTTTGTAACCATATTTTTTCAAAAGAAGATAGCGCAGATCTTCCTTTGTAAGGTAAATACTAAATACATTTGGAAATTCCATATTTACCATGAATTAGAATGTTTACTGTTTACATTTGAGAGATAACAAATAATAAATTTAAATATAAAATTTCAAATGTTTCTGATTTCATAGATTTTTTAGATAAGATTTTATGTTATTCTAAATTACAACCGCAATTATATATAATTCCTCCTTGTAATTATATGTATATATATATATATATATATATATATATATGTGTGTGTGTGTGTGTGTGTGTGTGTGTCATAAGAAAAATAGGTAAATGCTCGGACGGGACTTCATGCCGCACGAACCTGTGGATTTATCCCAGTGCGCTACCGATAACGCCACCGTGCAGGACTAGTACAAACTAAATTTTCTCTTATAACAATATATTCCCATTATTACTAGATGTAGTGCGATATAACCCAGAGGTCCGGGTTCAAGTCCCGTCCGTGCATTTATTTTTCTTATCATGTCATTTTATGATTGCATTGCTCAAAGTAAAAATATATATATATATATATATATATATATACCAGTGTGCTACCGATTACGCCACCGAGCAAGGTTGGAACAAAGATTAATTTATCTTATAATAATATATTCCCATTATTACCGGATGTAGTGGAATATAAATCCAGAGGTCCGGGTTCAAGACCCATCTGAGCTTTTATTTTACTTATGTCAATTCAAGCTTGCATTGCTCAATGTCAAAAATTTAATTATTATATATGTATATATATATTATATATATATATATATATATCCCAGTGCGCTACCAATTACGCCACCGAGCAAGGCTAGTACAAACATTCATTCGTCTTGTAATAATATATTCTCATTGTTACTAAATGTAGTGGGATATAAATCCAGAGGTCTGGGTATATATATATATATCCAGCGCTGTGGTCTCGAGGTAGCGTGCTGCCTTGTCACGCAACGGGCCTGGGTTCGATCCCCGGTCGGGTCAGTTTTTCTGGGTGAGGTTTTTATCGGGGTTTTTCCTCGCCTGTGGGGCCAATGTCAGGAAAACGTTAAGGCCCAAACGGTCCCCGAAATTATATGGCCATCATCATTATTATCGTTATCATCCCTATCATTATCATCATCATGATTATCATCCTTCACCGATGTGGAAGCTACGTGAAGTTATCACAGCTATAATTCCCTAGTAAAGCTGCAAGGTTAGCATGAAAATGCAATGATTGCAGTGAAAGACCTGCCCTCGGGCAGAATTACTATGAATGGATGGTTGGAGATATATATATATATATACATATATATCCCAGTGTACTAGCGATTACACTATCAAGCAAGTTTAGTACAAACATTCATTTCTCTTATAATTATATAGTCTCATTATTAATAGATGTAGTGTAATATAAATCCGGAGGACCGGGGTACGAGTCCCGTCTGAGCATTCATTTTACTTGTCATGTCATCATAAGTTTGCATTGCTCAATGTCTAAAATTTAATAGTAATAATAATAATAATAATAATAATAATAATAATAATAGTAATAATAATATATCCCAGTTTGCTACCGATTACGCACCCGGGGAAGTGTAGTACAAACATTCGTTTCTTTTATAATAATATATTCTCATTATTACTACACTGCTAAAAAAATTAGGGGATATTATAGAATAACCTATTAAGATTATGTTTTTAGGAACATTATTAGATGCAATCACTTTCTATTACTCCAAAAGAATGTCAACAAGAGTTTGAAGTAATTACGTAACCTCTGTACCACAGCAGATGTCAAAGAGTTCCTGATTAGGAATATGGCAAACAAACAAAGCAACATTAACATGGGTGAAAATGTTTCTTTAGTATGGTATATGGTCTCCTCGGACGGCCAGCACTGCCTCACACCTGTGTGGCATTGATGCAATGAGGTTAGCAATGAGTTCTTGGGGGATACGTGGCCACTCTTCCATAAGAGCAATGTGCAGCTCTGGAACAGTTGTGGGAGGTGCTGGTCTGCCTGCAATGCGCCTGCCTAATGCATCCCATACATGCTCAATCGGATTTAAGTCCGGGGAGGAAGCTGGCCACTTCATACGCTCGATACCCTCCACTTCCAGCATGTCGTCCACCAAGCCAGCTCTGTGGCGTCCTGCATTATCGTCCATAAAAAGAAAAGAATCACCTATGGCATCAGCATAAGGCACGACAAAAGGTCGGAGAATCTCATCTCTATACTTTACCGCAGTCAAAGTACCACCTTGGATAACGTAGAGGTCCGTACGTCCACCACTACTGACTCCTGTCCACACCATCAATCCACCGCCACCATATGGGGATCTTTCACGTACAAAAGCTGGATTGTTTCGTGTCCCTTTTTCTCTCCAGATGAATACACGCCGACTATCACATTCCATGTTGAATCGCGACTCATCAGAAAAAAGAACTGATCTCCATTCAGCATGCCTCCACCCACGATGTTCCTCCGCCCAGTTTCTGCAATCTCTACGGTGTTGTGGAGTTAACCTGGTACACACCATGGGCCTACGGGCATAGAGACCACTTCCATGCAGTCGATTACGGACAGTTTGGGTTGACACCCTGCGTGCTGTTGCTGTTTGAAGTGTATTTCGCAGCTGAGTTGCATCCTGTCTATTCCGACGGGCTGTTAACAAGAGATAACAATCATCCCTTGCTGTTGTTGCCCTTGGTCGACCTTGTCCGGCTATTCTGTGAACAGTATGTACTTTGAAAATGATTCCAAAGACTGGAAATCACGCTTTGAGACACCCCAATGGCGTGTGCCACCTCTTGTTGTGTCTGTCCAGCTTCCATCCTTCCTATGGCCCTCCAAGCCATTGGTTCAGGTAAATAACGTTGTTGAGGCATCACTGTCCCTAAGGCAAGTCATTCACTAACTCAAAACTGGGCTGGATTTAAAAACAGCAACAAAATATTCACCCCCACACCACCCTTTCACATCAACTGTACAGACACAGCCCTCTGGTGTGGTACCGAGGTTACGTAACAACTTCAAACTCTTATTTACATTATCTTGGAATAATAGAAAGTGATTGCATCTAATACTGTTCCAAACATCATCTGACTATCATAATCACCGATATTACATTAACTTTTGTTTTATTTTGAATTTATGCATGAATTATTATAAATACTGTAACAGGCGGCCGCGACATTCAGCTGATTGACTGATGTTTGCAGGTTGGTGAGAAGCGATAATGGAACGAAGAGATGAAGAAATTCGTGGGAAGTTTTAAGGAACATATTATTAGATGTTTCGAATTATAGATGATGTGATGGACTAGTGCTTAAGAGTCTAACTGTCTTATAGGCTGTCTGATGACCTGCGCCCAGTGGGTGATGAGTGCTTTTCACCAGACAAATTGATACCTTTACATACTCACTTCTTTCAAGAGGTTTCTTTATGTTTTATGAAATTTGTTGTGTTAACTTTTACATTAATCTAGACCTAAAACATTATGTTGATCTACCGAAATATCTAACTTATGTAATGTATAATATTGTAGTCTGAGAACAAATGAGTGTCATGTATTAACTTGCAAAACATAGAGAATTATTAAAGGAGAAAAATCAATAAGACCGATATTCTAAATAAGTAGATAACCTTTATTTAATGAACAAAGCAAGTAATAAGCGCAAGAAAACCATTAATGCGGAAATTTCCATATAATGATCTAATTAATACAGGAATTGAAAAATCCAACGACCTAATGTATCATGTCTTGGCACGGGTCTACGATTCTTCAAGTCCCAGTGGAGAAGAAATGTTTTCATGGAATAATTTTCAGTAGGAGATCGGTATCCTTAGGGAATCACCCAGTTGGTAGACCAAGAATGAGGTGGGAGAATTACATCCATGATAATTATGGGAAGTAGATTATACATTGGATGATTGGGAGACATTAGCTGAGGTTAGGAATGTATGTAGAGCTTATGTCCGCGAGACCGTATATCTACGGTTTCGATAGAGCCAGTGAGTTAGTTAGTTAGGAGATCGGTGTCCACCCAGGATCGCGATGAATCAGGGGAGATAAAATAAATAGCGACTATAAGAATTAGAAGACATCCTGACCACATACCAACCATATACTGTTTACATTATCGTCTGTGGCCTGTAGTGGGATCACTTTGCACTCTTTTACCTACCTATATAAAATGAGACAAGAGGTCAGCCAATTAATAGATCAGTTGTCTTGCAAACCTCTCGCGGCATGAAGTTTTGTTTATTTTAAAGAACGGGGATGTTTATTTTCAATGAAAGAAAATGTATCCATAAGAATGAAAAACAGAATATTTGCAGTTTTAGAATACATTTGTTTTGATTTCCAATGAGTTAGCTTTCAAATGCATATGCATAGTATCACGTGATATATTAATACACATTTGAGGGACAGTGAAAGTAATTGGTTGGTCACCCTATTGTCGAAATAGAGTATTAGATTCTCAATGGAATGTACTATATTTTAGGAGTCCGAAAGATTAGAAGAATCTGTGTAATCATGGGTTTATTTGTCTTCCAAATTTGGCACATATTTAAAAAAGTAGGAACGTTGTATAATTGAGGAGGTCAGGAGCACAAGTGCAAGTTGTGGGAAAACAGTTTTAAAGTTGAAGTTGTATACGAAAATGACAGGTAATTGAAAATGATAACTGCGGCTGATGCGTGTTTTACTGGAAAAATACATTAATGCTTAAACACACTCACTTTTTTCAAGAGAAAAAAATCACTTGCATCCCTTTGTTTCTAATCGCCACACTTACAAGGCAATTATTTTACTGGCCGAATAATGACTTTGCTGGATATTTCCTTGTTCCCTTCATTTAAAGATGATAACTATAGTTTTGAACATTTACCTGATACAGGAAGGCCTATAAATAAATGTCCACGGTATATATTGGTAGAATCAACACTTCTGAATTCAATCTGCCTAATATTAATATATTTTAAAATTAATTTGTAAAATTGTTTTGCATTTTCACATTTAGTGACGTTGCTTCGTTACGATACAGTTATTACGTCAACATTAGCAACAAATCACATTTTTACAATAATTTTTTACACGATAAGTGCGTTCTGTCGGACTTACAGGAATGGTGACCATGATATAAAGTTCAATTTCCTAAATTTCGGGTTTGCCAACCTATAAATAACTAAATAACTGTACTGTAATATCACAAATTACTTACCTAGGGCGGGAAGTAAAACCACTGCTGTTTTTATATTCTTCGTACAATGTATATACAAAGCTATATCCAAACGGTAGTGTGGTGGTACGAAACAAATCACTGCATTTTAAATGAACTGAGCTTTATTTGAAATAATATTAATCAATAAATTCAATCTTGCCGCCATTTTATCCCTGATTGGTGTCACTGCATGCTGTAGTCTCAACTGAATTATTTTCGGCATTTACCGTATATACATTGGTCAGACGCTAACATCAGTCAGTTGTTTATAATGAACGCAAATATTTCCAACAGAGATGCTATTATTTTACTATCATTTGTAATTTTGAAAACACCACCATGAAAAAAAAAGTACAACACACGTTTGTGAAGTTTTTTACAGAATCTCGGAAATTAAATCCTTGTTATCGCTCGCTTTTTAATAATTTCCTCACTTCTGTAAATCCACTTCACAACCTCACATAGTTATTTACAATTGTGAAATTTATATGTTTTTAATAAAGCCATTTATTGAACGTAGAGAAAAAGTTCCCAAATCGTTATAGATATCAAATTACAACAGTATTCGTAGCAGGGTTTTATTTACAAATAGTGACATTATGTTACAATTTCGGATAATATGATATGGAGAATGTAATATGCATAAATACTTAACTTAGAGATTTCAAACCCAATTCAACCCCCAATAATTCTAACAAAAATAACTAACAACTTTAAGTATAAAGGTAAACAAACCAATGAAGGAGTGGGGAAAATTAGTCATCTCGATTAGAGCTTTTTTTCTTATTTTCCTTCTTCTTAAGCGCTGAAATCGATCTTGCTAGACTAGAGCTTATCATGCTCGCCTCTGGTTCTAAAGTTCACGGGAACAAACCCTGACGGCGTTTGTGGATTTTTTAGGACGTAAAAATCGTAAGTAGGCCTGTATTTTCCTTCGCAAAGGACTAGAAACCAGTGTCACATGTCTGAATTTAGGGCACGTAACATAATATCAAGTCCCGAGCCGTAGCCGAGTGGTTAAGGCAGGATGCCTTGGCGCAGAGCTACGGGACTTGCGCTGGTTCGAGTCTGCATGGGGAAGAAATTTTCTCATGGTATTTCGGCCAGTATGGGACCGGTGTCCACGCACTATCGTGAGACATTTCGGTAGCGACATTAAGTAGCGGCTCCAGGTTGAGAAAAGCAGCTATAACAGCTGGGGGACTCGACATGCTGACAACATGTCACTCCAACACGGGATGATGATCATCTACCTCTGTGATTGACAGATACGGATGTGAGGCCAGCAGGTAAGGGTCTTCTAGGCCTGGCGCGCCAGGAGTTAAGATAATAACAAGCGTGGAAGACGAGGTCTCTATGCACAATTGTTGGTCCTTTCTCCTCTAGATTATAATGACGACACTAATATTAGTTTTGATTTTAAAGAGAGTCGTTGATTATTAATTATGACACAACACTGAACGTATTGACTTGTTTAAACTTTTCTCCCGGAGTCGTCGTTTCTACGGCTAAAGTGTTCCTCCTACCCGTTGAACTCCCCATTTATAACGCTGAAAAGTCAAAATTGTTCTTCCATCATTGATGCTATTTGATATTCTCTTCTGAATTCCTTCTTTGCATGGTTTCTCACCGAGATTATCCAAGCACGGACGAGCTAACAATAACTACGTAACTATACAATTGTTAGTTCAGTTACTTTTACCCCCACCACCATCGTTATGGTGGGTGCAAATATTTCTTATGAACTAACTAACTCACTACATAAGTGTTTCGCATACATATAACTCGGAGAATAATCATGTCAGGGCCCATATATTTTTAGCTTAAGATATTTTTTATGAAGTTAGAAATGGAAAGAGTCCCTGTGATGGCAATAGGATGTGTTTACAGAATTTAGCCTGTGTTAATTTCTTTCTTCGCATCTTTCCTGTTTTTAATTATTGTTCCCACGTATTTGAAATCCGCCACTTCTTCAAAATTTCAAACATTTTTATTAACTGTCCATTTTATAATGAATTTCTAGCATGATCATATATTTTACGCCCACTTATTTCAGTGAGCCAATACTGTAACAGTATTTTGTTTTTAATGTGCTTCTTCTGTTTCTATTTCTGATTTCTTCTCTTTATAATCTTTGTTTTCTGTATGTACATTATAGCCCCATTAAGACGGGGAATGTGAGGTTATGTATTTTATCTCACATGTGGAAATAGAGCGAGGTGGCTCAAGCGGTAAGTATTGGGATTCATATTTGATAGGTCCTGAATTCAAATCCCAATACCGAGCAACTTGAATGAGGTTTTTCCTGTTTTTACCCTTCATCCTCAAGTCAAATTCTGGTTTGTAATGTCATTAAAAAGTGCTTATTTTATCGTGTTCACCATTTTATAATATAATTAGGTCTACATTATATTAATATACATGCAATGAAATGAATAAAGTTCTTAGGAAAATTTTTGGAGCAAAGAGAGATGAACAGACAGGTGAATGGAGAAGACTGCATAATAGTGAGTTACATGGTCTTTATAGGAAGCCAGATATAATGAGAACAGTTAAGTCTCGTAGACTGCGATGGGCAGTACATGTGGCACTAATGAGGAATGAAAGACGTGCATGGAAGATTGTTGTAGGAAAACCAGAGGGAAAACGCCCAGTTGGTAGACCGAGAATGAGGTGGGATAATAACATTAACTATGATTTAAGGGAAGTAGATTATACAGGGGATGATTGGAAAACATTGGCTCAGGATAGGGATATATGGAGAGCTTATATCCGCGCGGCCATGAAACTACGGGTTCGATAGTGCCAGTGAGTTAGTTAGTTGCAATGAAGTAAATAGATACACATGACCTATACTAATCTGGAGCTAAGTTCCATTTGATTGCTCCTCCGACTCGGTCTATCTAAGGAACTATGGTGCTACTTTTACTCACCATGTGAACGAATTGTGTACAGAACTGTCACCGATAGAAACTTTTTCCCAGGCAACATCGTATTTTACTGGACTGGATACAAATTAAGATGGTACCAACAATTAGGAATTTCCATTTCTTATTTATTTTATGACAAAAATTATATATGAACATACCTAATCAGACGTTTAGATCTAAGCTTTTTCCATGATGTCGATATCCTTTATATATAATTCCATTACGAGCAGAATGTGTGTTCCCTGCTGACTCACCTGTAAATTCTGTTATTTTCATCACATCCTCAAAGGCTAATGTGGGATATTTCTCACTAACCGCTTTGAAAATATTCAAAATACTTTGATTTTCTCCTACTTTTATAAAGATTTCCTTTCCAATATTTCAAGAATTCTTGAGAAGCGGCCATTTTGAAACAACTGAAATTCAAACGTATTGTGCATTGCGGATGCGTAGGAATAAAACAATGCATATTTTACCTATTAAAATTATAAACATGTATTTTAACAGAATCCTATACAACATACATAGACATGTGTAAGGTATTACATATTATTATTTTCTTTATTTAAATTGTTACACAGGAACTATATTTTCTTGCTCGCTCAAACATAGAATCGTCATTCGACCAATGAAAATGCAGTCATACATCTGCTCTGTTTACATCACAACTGGAATTAGCTCGGAATTAGTATAGATGCTAAAGGTAGATAAATTAAATAATGTTCCACACAAACCTTTACAATTAAAAAAGTATTAGAAAATGCGTGTTCTGTGTTATTGTTTATGTATAGTGACCAGCCCCGTGGATAGTGATAAGAGGTTCTGACAGCAGTTAATGAGGCCTCGGGTTGGATTCCCGGTCAGAGCACTGTAATGTTTTTCATATGGTCGCTCATGGTTTGGATTTGAACTAAGTTTAGGATTAAGGACTCTCCTGGTGCTTCATTATTATTAATCACCCAACATGTCATCCGGGAAACTTAACTCTGTCTTCCAGGCGCCCCTTCTTAACTCTTTGCTTAAGTTTAAATATCCAAAATGTATTTTATTGAAGTCGAGAAAGTAAGAGAAAGCTAAGATCGGTTTACTAAAAAAAGTAAAGTGAAACAAAATAGGATACAACTCGGATAATTAGCGTCCAGTTCAAATCCAGGCGTCAATGTACTGACTCACAGGTCTCTCTATTTTATTTTATTATTTACTAGCTAAGACCCGGCGTGCGCTGCTGTTTCACCACCAGCCGTGCGCTGTTATACTTACCTGGGAATCTGCTTATCCCGAGCTTCTTGTCATCAATGAAATACAAAAATGGTTATTGTGAGTTATCCGTACAAGATAAACATATGCTCTCGGGGACTTTTTTGTAGAGTTTCTTGAGATGTTCAATTCTCCGTATATTAATTTGTTTTATAAGTTACGGTTTAGGCAGCGTAAGCCATTTAAGCGTCAAAATAGAGACTTTATTTCATGTTTTTCATTACAAGGGGTGATTTTTAGGGGTGAAGGGGTTGAATCTCACACCTCTCTTATAGCCTATTTTCATCCCGCGAATCTCCTGAACATTGTGCAAAAAAAAAACCCTTCAAAATCGGTTGAACAAACAAAGAAATAAACAAACATTGATTTTTATATATTAGGTTTATTTTTGGGGGTTTTAGGATGTTTTACGAACTGTAAGTCTATGATACGGGATCCATGACTCATTTCCTTTGCAAGAATGATGTATTCAGGAACTTAAAATCAATTCACCTGATCCAGAATTGCACCTGCGAAACTCCAATGATAATCACTAGTCAATAAGAACCGACCTGTTGAACTAGAGAACGGCTTTTCAAGGTGTATACGAAATATTGTAGATGTAAAAAATTAATCGACGTTTTCCTTCGGTAAGGAAATGTTCGGCCACAACAGGTACATTTAAAACTCGTTTTTCGCCGCGAATTGTTCAATATAAGTGGGCTACAGTTGTACTGTTTATCTTAAAATCTTAGATCTACCAAGACAGGCGACAATAAGAAAAATGTCGTAAAGACAAGCTGCTGGCACTTGTAAAAAAAATAGCACTAAATGGCTAATAATTTATAGAGATGTTTGTGAAAAATGACGTATATAACTGCAATGAATATTAATTTATCTGCTAGTAAAATTCATGGTGATTTTCCGTTGAGGTATTAGTTCACAGTAATATAATGTACGGTTAAAAACTATAATATAGTTACCTTGTTACTTAAGTTGAGGAGACGGACCTACAAGGTAACTATATTATAGTTTTTAACCGTACATTATATTACTGTAATTTATCTGCGTTGAAAATTATAAGAAGGAGAGTATTTCTTATGACACGTTATTTTCCCCCGTGTACAGAACTTGCAGAAACCGGGTCTTGCGTTTACGAAGAAATAGCTGTAGCATTCACTCTCATGTCCCGTCTGGATTCTGTTTCAATTCATTTTTTCAAGCAATCGATATGACTAATGAAGTATAAATCGATAATAAGAGCTCGTATAAAATGTTATAACTAAGAACTTGTTATCAAATTATTAGATGAGCTGGGAATTGTGCTCCTCTTGACACAAATCAGAAATTGCTCAGAATGTAAGAGCATGTTTCTTAAAAATGGTACACGTTCTTTATACATCAAATAATTACATTTCAAGAGTCGGGTGTGAAGAAGTGTTAAAAATTATCTGGTAATAATAAAGTTACTTTCTATATTATTAATTTCATTATTATTATTATTATTTATTATTATTATTATTATTATTATTATATTATTATTATTAATAATATCAATATAACTACATATACGGTCACACGTAGGAATATATTATACAGGGCTATTCAGAAAGAAGAAACAGACTTCACACATTTATTTCTTCCAAACTACAAATAATATAAATATAATTCCAACGTTTCTGGAAGAAAATTCAAATTTCAGTATATGCATTCAATATGAGCACCATGTGTTACACGACAAATACCAAAACGGTGGCTCATCTATTGCAACACACTAATCAGCTTGCCTCTAGTTATCGATTACACAGATTCAACAAATCGATGTCCCAGAGTTTCAAGAGTGTCAGGCATTTTGGGGCGGGATAAAAACACTGTCTTTTAAGTAACCACACAGATAAAAATCACACGGTTAGGTAAGGTGACCTGGGAGGCCACCGGTAATGAAGTTGATATTCTGCTCCTCTTCTAATCCAACTTTCTGTTGTGTCGCCATTTTAATGCAATCAACTTGACAAGCAACAAACTTTTGTCTTTTCAGGAGCGTTGTAATTGTGTTTCTATGTTTCGTAGTTTGAAAGAAATAAATGTTTGAAGTATGTTTCTTCTTTCTGAATAGCCCTGTATAATGGTATAATAAAAAGTAATAGACAGTTAATAACAAATGAGGGACATTTTGAGAAAGTGGTGCAATTCAAATATTAACCTTGGAACAATAATTACAAATAAGAATGAGATGCACAAATAAATTAAACAAGGGTTAAATCAGGAAATGTATGCTATTATATATTACAGGGACTCAGGTCGTTCCAACTTCCCTAAAAAAAGTTAAACTGAAAATACATAAAACTGTTATTCTCCCAGTTATATTACATGGATGCGATACGTGGACTCTTATTTTAAGGGAGGAGAAAAGTTTAGTAGTATCGGAATTTGAGAATAAATTTTTAAGGAACATTTTTGGATCCAAGAGAGATGAACAGACAGATGAAAGGAGAATAATTTATAACAGAGATGATCTTTATAGAATAGCAGATAAAATAAGATGTTTTAAGTCTCATAGATTGCGATGAGCAGGACATGTGGCACGAGTGGGGAACGAAAGAGGATTGGAAGGTTCTTGTAGAGCAACGAGAGGGAAACGTCTAGTTAATAGGTCAAGAATGGGGTCAGGGGATGATTGTATAACATTAGTTCAGGTAAGGGATGTATGGAGAACTATCTCTGCTTCCTAGAACCCACGGGTTCGGTAGTCCCCATTAAATTATTAAACTATTATTATTTTTATTATTATTATTAATTTTACTAATAGTCATATTTTGCAATTTATTAACAATGTCACTAGGTTGTCTTAAACATTCCTGGTTTCTTCTCCGGAATTACAACCCACTTCTTAGGTTGGAGCGTCTTGTAGGCGGAGTTACGTTACCCCGATGTTATGATAGTTGATGAATATTGTATAATGGAAATGGTTAGTTAGTGACAAATGAAGAAAATTTTGAAAAAGAGAGCGGCCTGGTTGCAAACACTTTTAAGAACCAATTGGAAAAAGGCACAAATAATTAAACGTAGGCTCAATACTGGACGTGTGTGCTATTATGCATTACAGAGACATTCGTCCTCTCAACATCTTAAAAAATATAAACCGAATATACTATACTGCTCGGGACCCAGCTCCGTGTGTCTGAAAGGAATCTGCTGACTCAGCTCTTAGTATTTGAGAAGCATAGAAGTGTACCTCCACCCACTCCCCACACTTCTACCCGCAAGCACACAGAGCTTGGTCTCGAGCTGTGTATATATATATATATATATATATATATATATATATCCATAGTAATTCTGCCCGAGGGCAGGTCTTTCACTGCAATCATAGAATTGTCATGCTATTTACTAGGGAATTGTAGGTGTGGTAGCTTCCCGTTGCTTTCCAATTATATATGTAACTATTATTATCCTATTTATACTATGTGGATGCCAAACCTTGATTATAAATTATACGTTTAAGGGAGGAGAGAATATTACGAGTACTGGTTTTGAGAATAAAGTTCTTAGGAAGATTTGTGGACAAAAAAGAGAAATGTTCAATGAAGGGATTGTAGAAAACTAAGTTACAGTAAGCTGCATTACCTTCTTGGGGAGCCAGATATAACACGAAAATTACGTCTCGTAGACTGCGATGGGCAGGACATGTAGGATGAATTGAAGGTCATACAAATTCATTATAGGAAAAACAGAGAAAATGACCAGTAGGTAACTCACGAATGAGGTGGGAGAGGCATTAAGTTAAAATTTTGATGGAAGTTCTTACGAATTTTTATTTACCAAAGAGAGCTGAACAGAAAGGTGAATGGAGAAGACAAACATAGCAGTGAGCTGCTTGATCTTTATAGGAAGCCAGATATGATAAGATCAGTTAAGCCTCGAAGACTGCAATGGCCAGGACATGTGACACGAATGGGGAATTAAATACGTGCGTGGAAGCTTCTTTATAGGAAAACCAGAGGAAAAACGCCCAGTTGGTAGACTAAGAATGAGGTGGGAGAATAACATTAGCCATGATTTGAAGGAAGTGGATTATACAGCGGTTGATTGGAATACATTACCTCTGGTTAGGGATCTCAGCTCGTTCGATAAAGGCGATTATTTTCTCATTCGTATTACGATTATATTTTCTTACTTTCGCTTTGCATTCTGCTAATTCCATTCTCTTCATACTTCTCCTGATGCCATTTATCCGTTATTCCTGTGGGTTTCCTCTTCTTCTACTTCTGGTTTCAGCATTCTATTCCACATTCATTTTCGGAATTACATTAATCTTGTCTGAAATCCCGTGATTGTCCCAACATCGAATGTTCATTAACTGCTATAATGTGAGTGATGATTCCGGGTTATGTGGCCGTGGTCCATAGTTGGTGTTGATACCAGACGTTTCGCCCTCAACTGCGGAGGGCATCTTCAGTGGCGAGTGCTTCTAGGCGTGTTTCCTGGTAGGAAGATCTACTTAGAGTGAGCGCTGTGGACGTAGAGGACGTTGTATTAGTGGTGGGTGCAGGGTGAGTGGTCGTGGCTCTTGCTGATTGGCTAATGGTCGTCTCCTTGTTGTCACTGGTGTTAATGCATTTATTTTCTAGTGTATGAAACCAGGCCTTAGACAGTTTGATACCTTCCTCTTTTCTGTTAATATTTCCCTTATGCTTGTATATTTCTATAGCCTCTCGGTATAATGTAGGGAAATAGTAGGAAGTTGTGGCTAAAACTTGTGTATCGTCGAATAGAATCTGGTGTTCATTCGTAATGGCATGTTCTGCTACAGCTGATTTATCCATTTCTCCTTGTCTGCAGTTTCTTTTATGTTCTGATAAACGGGTGGCTATACTTCGTTTCGTGGTCCCTATATATGATTTACCACACGAACAAGGAAGTCGATATACGCCGCAAGTGGAGAGAGGTGGCCGAGGATCCTTAGCTGGGCGAAGGCAGTCTTCTATTTTTCTTGTAGGTCTGTAAACAGTTTTTATGTTGTATTTTCGTAGGAGTTTTCCGATACGATCTGTGACTCTTTGTACATATGGTAAGTAGGCTATGCTGGTTGAGGGTGTGTTATCCATTCTGACGTGCTGTCTTCGTGGATGTATGGTTTGTCTTATTTCCTTGGATGTGTAGCCATTTTTCTGGAAACAATTGAAAAGATGGTGTTGTTCTTGTTTAAGGTGTTGTGGTTGGCATAACTTAGTCGCTCTGTCGAACAGTGTCTTAATGACACCTCGCTTTTGTCTTGGATGGTGGTTAGAGTCTTTGTGCAGATATCGGTCTGTGTGTGTAGGTTTTCTGTAAACTGTATGTTGAATTTCCCCATTGCCAGTCCTTATTATTTGAACATCCAGGAAAGGAAGTCTTCCATTATCTTCTTTTTCCATTGTGAACTGTATGTTGTTGTGTCTGCTGTTAAGGTGTTGAAGGAAACGTTCCAATTCTTCACTGCCATGTCTCCATACTACGAATGTGTCATCAACATAGCGAAGCCAATGTTCTGGAGACTTGGGAGCTGTTTTTAGTGCTTCTTCTTCGAATTTATCCATGAAAAAATTCGCTACTACTGGGCTTAGAGGACTGCCCATGGCTACTCCGTCGGTCTGTTCATAGTAGCTGTTGTTCCATTGGAAGTAAGTAGTAGTTAGTACCGGCCGTGAAAGCCTGCATTCAACTATTAAACGCCTCTACGGGGAGGAAAGTTATTTACGTATTAGACACCTGGAGACACTCCGGAAGAAGAAATCCCAGTTACTATCATCTTATACTTTTTTACTACGGTGCAGAGACGCTGGATATATACCCAAATTCCTACAACAACGGAGGAATTTTAGATCTAAAAAAGCCCATCGCATATACGACCGTACTGAACGTGCTCTACTCAGAGAACGCATCCCACAAACACGGAAGGAGTTAGCAACCAACGACGCAGAACTCTTTACACTTCACATAACAATCAGTAACAGCATTCCTTACCATGATTGGAACAAGATCGACAGCATTACATACAACTCAAGTGAAGCAACCATGTTAAAGTCTACTAGAACGCAGATGAAGAAATTCGACTTTCTAAAAATGCAATCGCGACCCTTACAGCAATCAGTCGGTCTACAACATACCGTAACAAACCTGTCATCACGCACGCTGTCAACTGATGAAACATCTATACTATCAAAAGGAGGCAACTACGCCATCACACCCACATCAATACCTGTAGAGGATATTATCTCTAACATCGAGGCAAGCATTAAGAATCTCCCCTTGCAAACAACTGATGAAATTCGTTATGAAGCTGCAAGAATACTCCGTCGCGCCCAACCACCGAAAAAGCAATTTAACTAAGAAGGAGAGACTAGCGCTAAAAACTTTAAATAATGATAATAATATCACCATTTTACCAGCCGATAAAGGAAACTCTACAGTTTGTTATGAATACACACGAATACAAAGAGAAAATAATAGAGATTCTGCCACCAGATACATATAAACCTATCAAGCGAGACCCTACATCCGGCATTCTTCGGAAAACCAACAATTTTATCAAGCAATCGTCCTTGCCAGAAGAAATTACGCGTATCCGAAGCTCAACCTCCAAGACTCTATGGTCTTCCAAAAATACACAAGAACAACATTCCACTCCGGCCAATTGTCAGTGCCATCGGTTCTCCGACCTACTTACTGGCAAAGCATCTTACAGGACTTCTGAAACCACTCCTTGGAAAAACGGACAGCTACATCAGAGACTCGACACATTTCATTGAGAGACTACGGAATATAAACGTAACATCTCAAGATATACTGGTTAGCTTGGATGTGGTTTCCCTTTTCACCATGGTGCCGGTAAATGAGACCATGGACTACATTAGACAGATTTTCACAGACGAAATATCCAATTTATTCAGGCATGTACTAACTACTACTTACTTCCAATGGAACAACAGCTACTATGAACAGACCGACGGAGTAGCCATGCGCAGTCCTCTAAGCCCAGTAGTAGCGAATTTTTTCATGGATAAATTCGAAGAAGAAGCACTAAAAACAGCTCCCAAGTCTCCAGAACATTGGTTTCGCTATGTTGATGACACATTCGTAGTATGGAGACATGGCAGTGAAGAATTGGAACGTTTCCTTCAACACCTTATCAGCAGACACAACAAAATACAGTTCACAATGGAAAAAGAAGATAATGGAAGACTTACTTTCCTGGATGTTCAAATAATAAGGACTGGCAATGGGGAAATTCAACATACAGTTTACAGAAAACCTACACACACAGACCGATATCTGCACAAAGACTCTAACCACCATCCAAGACAAAAGCGAGGTGTCATTAAGACACTGTTCGACAGAGCGACTAAGTTATGCCAACCACAACACCTTAAACAAGAACAACACCATCTTATCAATTGTTTCCAGAAAAATGGCTACACATCCAAGGAAATAAGACAAACCATACATCCACGAAGACAGCACGTCAGAATGGATAACACACCCTCAACCAGCATAGCCTACTTACCATATGTACAAAGAGTCACAGATCGTATCGGAAAACTCCTACGAAAATACAACATAAAAACAGTTTACAGACCTACAAGAAAAATAGAAAACTGCCTTCGCTCAGCTAAGGATCCTCGGCCACCTCTCTCCACTTGCGGCGTATATCGACTTCCTTGTTCGTGTGGTAAATCATATATAGGGACCACGAAAAGAAGTATAGCCACCCGTTTATCAGAACATAAAAGAAACAGAAAACAAGGAGAAATGGATAAATCAGTTGTAGCAAAACATGCCATTACGAATGGACACCAGATTCTATTCGACGATACACAAGTTTTAGCCACAACTTCCTACTATTTCCCTACATTATACCGAGAGGCTATAGAAATATACAAGCATAAGGGAAATATTAACAGAAAAGAGGAAGGTATCAAACTGTCTAAGGCCTGGTTTCATACACTAGAAAATAAATACATTAACACCAGTGACAACAAGGAGACGACCATTAGCCAATCAGCAAGGGCCACGCCCACTCACCCTGCACCCACCACTAATACAACGTCCTCTACGTCCACAGCGCTCACTCTAAGTAGATCTTCCTACCAGGAAACACGCCTAGAAGCACTCGCCACTGAAGATGCCCTCCGCAGTTGAGGGCGAAACGTCTGGTATCAACACCAACTATGGACCACGGCCACATAACCCGGAATCACTCAACATTATAGCAGTTAATGAACATTCGATGTTGGGACAATCACGGGATTTCAGACAAGATTAATGTAATTCCGAAAATGAATGTGGAATAGAATGCTGAAACCAGAAGTAGAAGAAGAGGAAACCCACAGGAATAACGGATAAATGGCATCAGGAGAAGTATGAAGAGAATGGAATTAGCAGAATGCGAAAGTAAGAAAATATAATCGTAATACGAATGAGAAAATAATCGCCTTTATCGAACGAGCTGAGATCCCTATCCAGAGGTAATGTATTCCAATCAACCGCTGTATAATCCACTTCCTTCAAATCATGGCTAATGTTATTCTCCCACCTCATTCTTAGTCTACCAACTGGGCGTTTTTCCTCTGGTTTTCCTATAAAGAAGCTTCCACGCACGTATTTAATTCCCCATTCGTGTCACATGTCCTGGCCATTGCAGTCTTCGAGGCTTAACTGATCTTATCATATCTGGCTTCCTATAAAGATCAAGCAGCTCACTGCTATGTTTGTCTTCTCCATTCACCTTTCTGTTCAGCTCTCTTTGGTAAATAAAAATTCGTAAGAACTTCCATCAAAATTTTAACTTAATGCCTCTCCCACCTCATTCGTGAGTTACCTACTGGTCATTTTCTCTGTTTTTCCTATAATGAATTTGTATGACCTTCAATTCATCCTACATGTCCTGCCCATCGCAGTCTACGAGACGTAATTTTCGTGTTATATCTGGCTCCCCAAGAAGGTAATGCAGCTTACTGTAACTTAGTTTTCTACAATCCCTTCATTGAACATTTCTCTTTTTTGTCCACAAATCTTCCTAAGAACTTTATTCTCAAAACCAGTACTCGTAATATTCTCTCCTCCCTTAAACGTATAATTATAATCAAGGTTTGGCATCCACATAGTATAAATAGGATAATAATAGTTACATATATAATTGGAAAGCAACGGGAAGCTACCACACCTACAATTCCCTAGTAAATAGCATGACAATTCTATGATTGCAGTGAAAGACCTGCCCTCGGGCAGAATTACTATGGATATATATATATATATATATATATATATATATACACAGCTCGAGACCAAGCTCTGTGTGCTTGCGGGTAGAAGTGTGGGGAGTGGGTGGAGGTACACTTCTATGCTTCTCAAATACTAAGAGCTGAGTCAGCAGATTCCTTTCAGACACACGGAGCTGGGTCCCGAGCAGTATAGTATATTCGGTTTATATTTTTTAAGATGTTGAGAGGACGAATGTCTCTGTAATGCATAATAGCACACACGTCCAGTATTGAGCCTACGTTTAATTATTTGTGCCTTTTTCCAATTGGTTCTTAAAAGTGTTTGCAACCAGGCCGCTCTCTTTTTCAAAATTTTCTTCATTTGTCACTAACTAACCATTTCCATTATACAATATTCATCAACTATCATAACATCGGGGTAACGTAACTCCGCCTACAAGACGCTCCAACCTAAGAAGTGGGTTGTAATTCCGGAGAAGAAACCAGGAATGTTTAAGACAACCTAGTGACATTGTTAATAAATTGCAAAATATGACTAATAATAAAAATAATAAAAATAATAATAGTTTAATAATTTAATGGGGACTACCGAACCCGTGGGTTCAAGGCCGCAGAGATAGTTCTCCATACATCCCTTACCTGAACTAATGTTATACAATCATCCCCTGACCCCATTCTTGACCTATTAACTAGACGTTTCCCTCTCGTTGCTCTACAAGAACCTTCCAATCCTCTTTCGTTCCCCACTCGTGCCACATGTCCTGCTCATCGCAATCTATGAGACTTAAAACATCTTATTTTATCTGCTTTTCTATAAAGATCATCTCTGTTATAAATTATTCTCCTTTCATCTGTATGTTCATCTCTCTTGGATCCAAAAATGTTCCTTAAAAATTTATTCTCAAATTCCGATACTACTAAACTTTTCTCCTCCCTTAAAATAAGAGTCCACGTATCGCATCCATGTAATATAACTGGGAGAATAACAGTTTTATGTATTTTCAGTTTAACTTTTTTTAGGGAAGTTGGAACGACCTGAGTTCCTGTAATATATAATAGCATACATTTCCTGATTTAACCCTTGTTTAATTTATTTGTGCATCTCATTCTTATTTGTAATTATTGTTCCAAGGTTAATATTTGAATTGCACCACTTTCTCAAAATGTCCCTCATTTGTTATTAACTGTCTATTACTTTTTATTATACCATTATACAGGGCTATTCAGAAAGAAGAAACATACTTCAAACATTTATTTCTTTCAAACTACGAAACATAGAAACACAATTACAACGCTCCTGAAAAGACAAAAGTTTGTTGCTTGTCAAGTTGATTGCATTAAAATGGCGACACAACAGAAAGTTGGATTAGAAGAGGAGCAGAATATCAACTTCATTACCGGTGGCCTCCCAGGTCACCTTACCTAACCGTGTGATTTTTATCTGTGTGGTTACTTAAAAGACAGTGTTTTTATCCCGCCCCAAAATGCCTGACACTCTTGAAACTCTGGGACATCGATTTGTTGAATCTGTGTAATCGATAACTAGAGGCAAGCTGATTAGTGTGTTGCAATAGATGAGCCACCGTTTTGGTATTTGTCGTGTAACACATGGTGCTCATATTGAATGCATATACTGAAATTTGAATTTTCTCTCTCCAGAAACGTTGGAATTATATTTATATTATTTGTAGTTTGGAAGAAATAAATGTGTGAAGTCTGTTTCTTCTTTCTGAATAGCCCTGTATAATATATTCCTACGTGTGACCGTATATGTAGTTATACTGATATTATTAATAATAATAATATAATAATAATAATAATAATAATAATGAAATTAATAATATAGAAAGTAACTTTATTATTACCAGATAATTTTTAACACTTCTTCACACCCGACTCTTGAAATGTAATTATTCGAACGATCGCTTTCGTCAGATTCCGACGATTCCGAAACAGATTCATTAATATTATCATCATTATTACACGGCTGACGGCCTCACAATAGTGTAATTTCAATAAACAACTTCACTAAGTAACGCTCAGATCTCAACTGATCCGATTGTAATCTACTTAATATTATTCTGCTTATATTGTTATAGTGTTTGTGTTATTTATAGTTATTACAAATATGTTAATAAGGTCTGTGAATGATCTGTATTTCAAGTGCCCTGCATTAAATAAATAACAATTGTAGCAGGTTTTAATGTTGTTTACTTTGAATAACACAGAAAGAGGATAGATGTGCAGCTGAAGTCATGATCACATTCGTGCGTCAGTCCGTTCGAAAAGGAAACAACTCGGCGAGTTGATCCTTTTTCAAAATGACTACCTGAAAGGTAAAGTCAGAAAGTGGTAAAATAATTATGTATTTGATCTATTCTCACGCGGAATCGATGTAAGGGCACATGTAAACATGAAATAACGAAAAAAGTGAATTTCAGAAAAAATCGTAGATGATCCCTTTTCGAAATGACTGATTCAATTATATAGCATGTGATATCAGCTATGGATATGAAAAAGATATTGAACATAAAACTCATTAGTTTCAAGCTATTTGTGGCACAATAAGCAGAACATTGAATAACAAACCCCATAAACAAAAACAAACTTTTATTAAACAATGGCAGTCCCTGTCCTTTTGTATGGGAATGAATCTTGGATTATCACTACCAAACGAGAAAGAAAATCCATGCAGCCGAGATGAAATGTTTAAGAAAAGTAAAGGGATGCACTAAAATGGAACAGATAAGAAACGAGGATATGCGTGAAGAACGGCAGATCTACTCCATAAAATAAAATATATTTAACAACAAGATTCAGTGGAAAGAACATTTAACTTAGAAAGAATGGAAGAAAGTAGATTACCAAATAAAATCTTAATTTTTTCCGAAAGGAAGAAGAGATATTGGACGTCATCAGAAGAGATGGTCTTAGTTCTATTAGTGAAGATGGAACAGACAACTAATGCCTAAACCAGGAAGTGAAGAAGGCTTTCTTACCTGTAAATTCTCCCTCTACAGGGGAGAAATTCAACCATACTAATTTAGTTGCACTTGTTTTCGGATAGATGGCAGATTGGCCCATGGTCAAGTTCGAGCTCATAGTGACGTCTAGGAAACCAAGGTAGTACTAGGAAGGGAAAATTCGGTAAATTTTGCTTAGAAGGAATTTTATTCAGGCTTAAGTATCTTTTACGAGCCAGAAAATCTTCGGCTCGAAGTCCCTCCGGAGGAATTACTCCTTGGATTTTTTTCTAAACAGTTCATCGACCCCGTCCGGGTTTGAACCCGCTGTCCACGAGGCCAGAGGCAAGTAGCATAACAGCCACTACTCCACCGCGGTCAATACTTATTTAATCTAATTTAAATTATTATAGGTCCTATATTTTAAGATTCTCCCAAATAACTTGAACAGACATGTGCTAGTTAGGCCTAACACGTATATAATTGCACTAAAGATTTATTAAAATTGTCAAATATCTATAAGGGAACCGCTAGTAGTACAGTCACTGACTTTCATCTATTTGAAACTCGTCTGTAGATTGGTGTGTTTGTTGCGTTTTGTAGGTCTCGGAAAGAAACAAAATACAAGCACTATGGCTGTTACAGGCTGATATTGGCAGAAGATGTTAGGATACATGAAAGTGTAACAACGGTAATGGGAAATGTTAACACATTTATTTCCTTAAGATGAATGGCTATATGTGTGTGTGTGTGTGTGTGTGTGTGGTGTGTGTGTGTGTGTGTGTTATGTCATGCTCCTATACTGTCCTCAGTGGAAGAGATCTTTGGGATGTTCTAGAAAAGATAGGCCGAGAATGCTTGACTCAAACCATTACAGCCGTTTGACCTTCAACTTTATTGCAGGAAGAAGAAGATGATATAAATAAATATACACATATTGGATCTCAGCCAGTGGTTGGAGGTGATGTTGGAGTCTATACCATTGGAAATTACTGCATCAACCCGGATGGAAAATTAAAAGCCATAAGTGTTGCCTTTCAACAACTGTAAGTCAGGCAAGAAAGTTTAAAAAATGTAGTATTTTATTGCGTTTAAAAAATCAGCAATGCAGCCTTTGACACATAAAACATCTCATGTATCAAACATTCAAGCCGTATTCAGAGACTTCCAAAATATCTTGAAAATAATTAAACTTCAATGGATTCTTTCCCGCTGTGGAACACAATGTAATGTAATAACACACACATTAGCCAAGAATGGCCCCAGTTTATCACACAACTACATCAACTCGTTGAAGCTGCTGTAAATAGAGATGTAAATAAAAAATGTACCAACACTATAGAAACATCAGTTTAGAAAGAAAAAAATGGAACACGCTTCTTGCAACACGCCACATTGTTCCAGAAGTACCAAGGAAAAAGTCATTTGCAGCAGGTGAAATCTTAACCAGTCATGACCTCCTTGCAGAACATCTACACCGACTTAACATCTTTCCATCACCTAGTTCTGTTTTTTTGTTGTGATAGCGACAGTGTCATGAATTAGGACATTATGAAACTAAGTACTGCTTTGAAAACCTCCAATTTAATCTGATGGTGAATTATAATGGAAAGTGACTTTCTCCTAATGTCAGGATGTTAAATTATATAAATTGATGACGTTGCTGTGACACTGACTACAGTGTGTTGTGCAATAAAAGTTGTAACGATTTATTTTACCAATCATCTCGATTATGTTAAAGATAAAGTCTGGATATTTTATCTTCTCCTAAATATTGTTCTCCTATAATGCGTACATTATTCTTAACCAGAGTAAAATTGTAAGAAACTACGTTTATCAGTCATTATTTTAGGGATTTTGCTATAAACATTTTAAGGTTTAGAGATTTGAAGTGCTGTAAATTGACGATATTTCAGCAGATGATGATCAAGCATTTCACCAAGTTTTCTTCATGCACTTGGATTGGGATGCTCTGTAAACTGGCGAAGAATACAGATAATAATTATATCTTTGAAGTCCTACAAGTGTTTACCACAATGTCTTGCACGTATAATTATCTTCTATATTGATCCAATAAACACTTGAACATAACAGTACACACTAAATATATTATTTACACTTACTTAGATCACAGAGTTAGAATAATTTTGAAATGTTACTTTATGTAATTTATCTTATTTAACAAGTAATGTATATTTTAATTTACGATATAATAAAATTTCCGTTTGTCTTCAAAAGACTGCTGGATACACACAACTACATAATAAAGAAAGAGGACAACTTAGAAAAATTGCATATTGATGTTTAAAAAACAAAATTCTGATTATAAGTAGAATCCGGAATTTTAATGTAATATTAATCTATAAATATGTAGTGAAAATATTCAAAATATGTAATATTACATTTCTTTTATACAGAATCAAAATTTAAGCTTTAATAAATTATTGTGTTATTTCTTTGTCCAAGCCTTGTTTTGTTACAGTTTTTCTTATAAAATTTACCAATTTTATAAAAACGTTGAGGTTAATATATTTATACTGCCGAAGATAGATAACAAACAATCCAGAAGAATTCTTGTGTAAAAGGATATAATGAATGTATTTTAGACATAGGTCCTCAACCTAAATTAAGATATAGTTCCGAATATTGCACTATATATATATATATATATATATATATATTAGTATATTAGAACATAGCGGAATATATAACTTTACAGTTATATTCACATAAATTTACTTATTTTTTATATCCATCGATCCATCCATAGTAATACTGCCCATGGGCACGTCTTTCACTGCAAACATAGCAATTTCATGCTATGCTTTGTAGCTTTACTAGGGAATTGTAGGTGTGGTAGCTTTCCGTAGCTCTCCACACCGGTGAAGGATGATGATGGCCATATGATTTCGGGCACCGTTTGAGCCTCAAAGTTTTCCTGACATTTGTCTTACAGGTGAGGAAAAACCCCGATAAAAACATCACCCAGAAAAACTGTCCCGACCGGGGATCGAACCCGGGCCCGCTGCGTGAGCACGCTACCTCGAGACCACAGCGGTGGATTATTTTTTATATGGTTAAATTATGTATGAACAACTCTCAATAGAGTTATCTTACACTTAAACAAGTCATCTGTTGCATAGTGTACAAGGTGTATAGGCCTACAGCACTATTTTACCATCTGTGATAAAAAAGCATCAACGATAGTTATCCATGACCAATATTTCCGATTATTTTTAAATCCCTGGGGATCTAGAGTTTAAATGTCATCTGGATGTAACCAATCTGCCTACCGACTACGACTCTTATAGATTCGACAATAATCTCCCTCATTTTTATTTTCTATTTCGTTTGCCACTTGTCACCCTCACCCTCCAAGGAAGACTCGATGTCAAAAGTTCGGATTAAATATCATCGGGATGTCAGTAGTCACCTTATCGAGTACAAAGAACATAGATTGGGCACTAATCTCGGCACGTTTTTATTTTTTATTATTCCTCCCATCTCGCTCCCTCTTAGGGACACTTTACTTAAAAAGTAGGACTCAAATTTAATCGGTTTAGACAGTAGTATCGGTCGTATTACATTGTTTTTACACGTCATATCCCTATGGGTGCTAGGGGTCTCTAACCCCTCATAGTCGTATATTCTAAAATGTAGGCCATGTCCGTTCAAATATTGAATATTTTTTTTAACAAATGTCAAACTTTCGCATTTCTAAATTCTGAGATTTTAAATACGAAGTCTGCTTTGTTTATTCTTCCGTCCTTGACTGATATATTTGTATTTTATTATAATTAGATATTTAATATTCCTCCATTATAAGTAAATTAAGGAATATATTTTGATAAAGTACTAAATTTATATAGATGTAGGTTACGGTGCAAAAAGTGTACATCCGAATTCCAAGATAATTTTGCTTTTAAAATAAAACTTAGACACGTCCAACAATAAACATAAAACATTACAGAATCTCCCTAAATAAATCAGAAAAATAACAATTTCCACGTAGGCACCTAACTTAACAACATATAATTTTGAAATGTGAGGACAAATTAGCGTAGTCTAACTTGATAAAGATAATAATTATTATTATTATTATTATTATTATTATTATTATTATTATTATTATATAATATTCTCAACTCGTGTCCAACTTAGGGTTGGGATGAGGGGTGAAATGAGATGAAATGAAACCTCTATATTTATAGAAGTCTGTGAACGACACGTCTGCCGGTCGATCACGTCTGACGCTCTGTCACAGGGACGAATGAACGAAATATATGAGATGAGTTTGGAGAAATCCTGAATTGAAATTTGCGGCAGGTGAAAATGGTAGGAACCTACAAATATATAATTACTAATGAAAATAATTATATTAAAATATGAATATCCCAAATAATCACATAACCTGGAGTTTAGAAACAAAGTTATCAATAGATGGAAGAAAATTATTGACATGGACATTTTCATATAATTAATAATTGAAGACGTAATTCTCTTCCCACGTTGTGGTGACATTTTGAAGTAGTAATTCTCTTCATGCCTGATGTTGTAGTAACATTTCGAAGAAAGATTTGCGTCCCAAAAAGAAAAGAATTACTTGTTCAGGTAGGGTTTAATTTTCGGTAGAGCCGGATTCTCTTCTTAGGGTCGGTAGTTGGTATAGGTAACGCAAGGGATTTTGAACAATGTCCTTGAAGGTCAATCCAGTGGGAGAGCCTATCCAGAATGTCCAGTTTGTAAATTCTTGCCTGCCACGTGTACAAACAAAACACTTCCTCTTACAAAAACATGTACAGTTGATAGTGAATTATAGTCAGGAACGGATGTGTTGATTTTAGATTTTAAACTATAGTTTTTAATTATAATAATTTGTACCTTTGCTGCCAGTAGTCTTAAAAGTTTAGTGTATTTAGTTAATTACATAACTATTTTTTTTATTTGAATAATGCCACCTATAGTTCCAAAAGACGAAAAACTTTTCACAGTCAAATATGGGAGATTATTGTGAATGTTAACGACTATATGAAAGAGGAACGAAAGGAAAATGAACCATTTTCACCCTGTATTTTAAAGAAGTGATGACAATTCATGAAATTAACACGGAAAACTACATAAAAATAGTTATGTACCATGTTGATTCTTAATTTACCCCCATACTCTTAGTTGTTGAAAACGTTTCGTACCATAAGACATAATTAAATAAAGTACCAACATCGAATTCCTTTAAAAAATATATGCGAGTCTGGTTAATTGAACATAATATTAATTTTGACTATTTTTAAGTCATGCCCTAAATGGAAGTCAATGACCATTCACATTTCAATTAATTTTGATTTACAACCAATCACAGTCGTTTTTCACCTCGATCTTATCAATTTAATTTTATCATTTTAAAATCAAGCTCCTCCTTTTTAACATACTGAATAGGTCAAAGCATTATTTTGCATTGACTGACTCTCTAAGAAATACGTTGAATATATATTTATATATTAAGATGTAAGAATCCTACAATGCAAGTGGCTCTCAGATTGTATATATAGTGCAAGAGTGTAACCAGATTCTGCTTGCGGGATATAATAAAAAATAAATATAAAGCATGTAATAAGAAACCAATGTTTTCACTTTCTTAAACGTATTATTTCCCAGCTATTTACGTTCCAGAAATATATAATTGACATATTTACATCATAGGACATCAGAAATTAATTAATGACCTATAATGTTCGTTATAAACAGTTTGATGAATTTCATTTTTTCTCCACTAGGGTGCATTCTTACAATATTGCGATTATTTGGCAATAAATAATATGATCTGGTTGTAGTGATGAACAAATGAAATATTTGTTTTCAAACATTGTCGTTTACATTAAATATAAAAATATTTAAAAATAACAATATTTAAATAATGATTTGTGAGCAAATAGCTTAATTTTATTCGTTAAATAGTCCTACCAAATGCCACTCTTAATTTCCGAAATCTCTAGATACATTCACTCGTCACTTCGTGGCATCGGGAATGTATCGATAATTTGGAAATCACTCGTGGCTTTACTTATGATAAAAATGGTACTAAAACATATTTATATTATTTAATCTTAGCAAATAAACCAACACACAAAACCTACATAATCGATACAATACGTATTAGCCGAAAATAACCATACAGTTTTGAGATTTACACCTTATCATCCCGATTTAAATCCCATTGAACTAATTTGGAGAGATGTATAACAGTGAGTTGGTGGTAAGAATTAAATATGTTGAAATGATTTGAACAAATTAGTAAAGAGGAATGGGGGAAAATGTGTGTAATAAAGTGGAAGACAACGAACGCGAGTACTGGGAAAAAGATGGAATCCTGGAAGAACGAAATGAAAAAATTATAATTGACAACAATGGTATGGAGAGTTAACATGAAACTGACCAAACGGAATGTGAAGATAATCTGTCAGGTGTTGAAGAACTGGAAGACTATTAATGGTTTAAATGCATATATACGGTATGAATATACTTCCTCCATGGATAAAGATGGCCGTATATTAATTAATTTTTATGTGAGATTATAAAAATATGTGTCAGTGGCTGTACTTACAAACGCTAGAGAGCAGCTACAGAGGGAGTTAGCAATGACGTGTGGTCATACTTCCTATTGGCTGAAATATACATCTGATAAGTACAAGACTCGCATCTAAGCTCCCATTACAATTTTTCATTGTTCAGGAACTTTTGCTAGTGTTATACACACAGAATAGGAAAACACTTTAAAAATCATTAAAAACTGTCTCTTGTAGAAATAATTTCATATTTCTTCACTTTGTAGGTTCCCAGCAGATTAAGTAAATTTAAGTGATATTCAACTTCACTATCAATTAAAATAAATTCTTTTCTGGAATCAATTATTCTTGTATTAAATATTACATTTTATCTTCAGAACTCTTCTTGCTTCTATCTTTGTGGAAAGTTATATGCAGAATGATTAGTGTAATTCTTTTATAATTTTAAAAGAATATTATTACATTACATGAAGGTAATTTTAAATTCTATTGGTTAATAGTCCATTAAAATAAAGTTTAAATTTGATTTGTTAAATCAAAAAGTGAATTGTTTTAACATCCAATCAGGGTTTAGTTTACTTTAATTTAAAAAATATGAAGTAAAGCAGGTGTTCTTATTACAGTTGAAACAGAAAGGTTTATAATTTTGACAACAATGACTTAAAAAATTAAAAGCATTATTTACAAAAAACTGTTATGTAGTAGAATATTTTTTAATTGTTGCTGAGATATTTTTATTCAACAATAACCAACAATGAATTATTTAGATGCTTTTTATTTATTTAAGTTGTATTTAAATATTAAAATAATTTTAAAATGTAAAATTATTAACTTAAATTTTATATTTATTATGATATTAAAATCATGCTGTTAAATGCCCCTGATGGTTTTTATTTTCTTCCACTAGGAAGAACAAAAGAAAAATGGTCATTCACCAAGAAATATTAATTTAAATAATTAACTAATTTTTAAAGTAACTTACCTGCTTTGAATATATATACATTTACATATACATACAATGAAATTAACAATTTAATTTTTTTCATTTTCCTGAAAGAGAAATGCATTACATTGACAACAATGTTATACATCCATTCATTTTTTTTTATCACATTATTATAATTGCATATTGTTAAAGATATAGTCCTAACTAAAATCTTATCACCTAATTTCTTTGACTCACAATATTCTGCTTCAATATATCTTTGTTACATTCATTTCACATATTCTATTTTACATAATATAACATTCTCTTTTCAGCAACATATTTTAATTTTTTTCTCAATAGAAAATATCAACTTGTCTTCTAAATTACATATTTCAACATTTTCTTCATTAGATCTCAAGGTACATATCTCAGATTTTTTAAAAACTACATATCTCAACTTTTTCACGCAACATATCTCAACTTTTCCTCGATTAGGGGTACACATTTTACAATCAAGTCGTCTGCTTATTTTCTAAAGCTAAGCGGAATTGGTCTACTTTTGATCTTAATCGGTTCATGTTCTATGACCTTGAATGAGTATTCAAAACAATTGCACAATTCAGGCTTCTTTGAAAATGATTATCTATTTTTCATCAAAACATCATATAATCTATCTTTCTGTTGTTCAGAAATTCCATATGTATTGGCTATTTTATCTCTTATCCGTTGGCAAAAATCGTCTTCCTGATCATCTACCATGTACATAAGAAGAGGAACATCTTTGTTTTCTATACAATCAGCAAATTCTTCATCTACACACTTATATTCATCAATATTATTTTTTAAAATATTCAACTGTGGAATTATCTCACAGGAATTCATTATTACACACGTGAATATCTTCATTCATGGTTTCTTGGGTCATATCCTCATCTTCATTATTTCTATTACATTCTTCTACATTTATGTTTTAAAATGTGCTCCTCTTTTACCAAATTTTCTTGTCTACTAATATTCTGAATCTCCTCAAATTCTCTGACAAATGGTACGACGATTATATTATTTGTCTCGTTACTTAAAGACATATTATTATTCTCAAAATCAATTATATCTCTTTACTGATCTAACATGTCGCATTCAATTAACACATCACATGATATGTCAGGTAATATTAAGCAAATAATCTTAAATGAAATTGCACAGACATTTACTTCTAATAAACACTGAAGTCTAATAGGTAACTTCTTTTTTTCCTATAGCTAGGGTGCAGTATATCCCACAAATTCTTACTGTATTGATCTTATTTCCTCTACAAATTAGTGTATTGTAAAATTTCTGATCAATTATTGTGTTAGAACATCCACTGTCTGCAAAACCAATAATCTCCAATCCGCAAATATATAATTTTAATCAATTGAGTTGGTGTTTACTTGATGAAAATCCATATTTATTAATTAAATAAAAATAAAAATTAGTTTTATTTGATTTTCATATTTATTATATAATTCAGTGACAGCTGTTTCGGTACACTGTACCTTCTTCAGACATGTTAACAAATTATGAATTGTGTTCCAACTGATCTAAGCAACAATACAACAATATTTTATTTAAATTTTTTAATTTAACAAAGGGGATTCATTCAAATCAAGTTGAGAATTTAACAGTTTTTTACTACTTTTAAATTTATTAATTTCTACAGCCTCCGAAAGATCTAACTTCTTACCCTTATCACAAATATGTAAAATTTCAAAATTTGGATCGAAACAATGATGAAATTGGAATAGGTGGTTAGCATATTTTGAATTTTCTAAATTTCAGTTATATGCTCTCATGTGTTCCTTTATCCGAGAGATAAAAGGTCTACCAGTTTTTCCTATATAGACATTGTCACATGTGCCACACTTCAATTTATATACACCTGATAATTTTTCTTTTTTTGTTTTGGTTTTATTGTTTTTTATTATATTTTGTAGAGTTTTATTAGTTTTAAATGCCACATTAATGTTCACTTTTCAAAATGTTTAGATATTTTATTTGAAAGTGTGCCTATGTTTGGCATTACAACATATTTCTTTATGTTTTCTTTGGGTAAAGGAAAAACTTTGTTAATTGCTTTTTTGTAATGAACCTTCTTAATTAAACATTCTATAATTTCAGGGTCGTAGCCATTATTAACAGCCAATTGTTTAATAATATTCAATTCATTATTATATTCCAAGGGTGAAAGAGGGATATTTAAAAATCTATGAATGTAACTATTAAAGGCTGCCATCTTATGAGTATATGGGTGAAGAGAAGAACTATGGCTAGTGGTATCAGTATGAGATGGTTTGTGAAAGATACCAAACTCAAACTTATTATCAATGTGTTTTATTGATAAATCCAAGAAATTTATACTATTATTTGTTTCTAATTCCATTGTGAAATTAATACTTCTGTGAATGATATTAATAAAATTTAAAAAGGAATTTAATTTTCTTTTGGTTCCTGTGAAGCCTGCTATGACATCATCTACATAACGATACCAAAATAGAACATTTCTAGCTAATACATTCTTATGTATGGTTTGTTCTAAGTCATCCATAAAAATCTCTGCCAAAAGAGGGCTCAACGGATCACCCATAATCAAACCATCTTTAGCTATGTACAATTTGTTATTAAATTCAAAGTAATTTTGATGTAAGCATGTTTTAAGAGTATGTAATATTTCTTCAACTACAAAACCATTCACTTTATTAGTTAGTAACATTCTATTAATAATCTCTATTACATCAATAGTAGGTATACTGGGAAACAGATTCTTTACATCAAAAGAAACTATATATACCTACTATTGATGTAATAGAGATTATAGAATGTTACTAACTATTAAAGTGAATGGTTTTGTAGTTGAAGAAATATTACACACCCTTAAAACATGCTTACATCAAAATTACTTTGAATTTAATAACAAATTGTACATAGCTAAAGATGGTTTGATTATGGGTGATCCATTGAGCCCTCTTTTGGCAGAGATTTTTATGGATGACTTAGAACAAACCATACATAAGAATGTATTAGCTAGAAATGTTCTATTTTGGTATCGTTATGTAGATGATGTCATAGCAGGCTTCACAGGAACCAAAAGACAATTGAATTCCTTTTTAAATTCTATTAATAACATTCACAGAAGTATTAATTTCACAATGGAATTAGAAACAAATAATAGTATAAATTTCTTGGATTTATCAATAAAACACATTGATAATAAGTTTGAGTTTGGTATCTTTCACAAACCATCTCATACTGATACCACTAGTCATAGTTCTTCTCTTCACCCATATACTCATAAGATGGCAGCCTTTAATAGTTACATTCATAGACTTTTAAATATCCCTCTTTCACCCTTGGAATATAATAATGAATTGAATATTATTAAACAGTTGGCTGTTAATAATGGCTACGATCGTAAAATTATAGAATATTTAATTAAGATGGTTCATTACAAAAAAGCAATTAACAAAGCTTTTCCTTTACCCAAAGAAAACATAAAGAAATATGTCATAATGTCATACATAGGCCCACTTTCAAATAAAATATCTAAACACTTTAAAAAGTTGAACATTAATGTGGCATTTAAAACTAATAAAACTTTACAAAATATAATAAAAACAATAAAACCAAAATAAAAAAATAAAAATTATCAGGTGTATATAAATTGAAGTGTGGCACATGTGACAATGTCTATATAGGACAAACTGGTAGACCTTTTATCTCTCGGATGAAGGAACACATGAGAGCATATAACAGAAATTTAGAATATTCAAAATATGCTAACCACCTATTCCAATTTAATCATTGTTTCGATCCAAATTTTGAAATTTTACATGTTTGTGATAAGGGTAAGAAGTTGGACCTTTTGGAGGCTGTAGAAATTAATAAATTGAAAAGTAGTAACAGAACTGTTAAATTCTGAACTTGATTTGAATGAATCGCCTTTGTTAAATTTAAAAATTTAAATAAATGATTGTTGTATTGTTGCTTAGATCAGTTTGGTATGTACTATAATAACACAATTCATAATTTGTTAACATGTCTGAAGAAGGTACAGTGTACCGAAACAGCTGTCACTGAATTATATAATAAATATGAAAATCAAATAAAACTACGTTTTATTTTTATTTAATTAATATAATTTTAGCTTAGGTAGATGACCAATAATATTTGATTCTCTAGTATATGTTCTATCTAATTCTTCATTCTCCTTGGAAATGTTTATATTATTACTAATTCCTCCTTTATTACCATACTCATTATTAATGCTAACCATATCTGTTGGTTTAAATGATGATACAATTTCTACATGATCGAAGCTATTGTTGACCGCTAATTTTAGACAAGTTGAGATCCGCAACGGAGTCCCTGACGTATCCAATTGGCATTTAAATTCTGAGGTATTCTATTCCCCTCAGCTTCAACCCTGTTGCTATCATTAGTTAACACAAGCCCATGATTATTAATTGTATTAAAATTTATTCCAGTATCATTATGTCTGAAACCATTTTCACTTTGAGGACTAGTATTATTTATACATTCTTGTCTTACAAAGTATACTTCTCACTGATTATTACGAGTGTGTCCATTAGAATAACTATTACGTCTATGTTTCCTTCTATGGGATGATGTCCAATTTCTATCATTACCTTCACCAGAAATTTCTACGTTCATAAAGTTAATTTCTCTCCTACCATTTCTATTCAGAAAATTTCCAGAATTATTTACAGTTCTGTCATTATAAGGTCTATTCCTATAATTATTCCCATATGACATGCCTCTATTTGCTTGGGTGTTCCTACTCCTATTATAATTATCATTAAATTGTTTTTTACTTCTTTATTATGATCATCATAATTTTTCTTTTCATTATTCTCTGCCCCTACCCCAAGAAAATTTTTGTTGGAATTTTCTTGTTCATTCCAATTAGCTCTCTTGTTTCTGACCTCAGCGTCTGTTTTGTTTTCTAATAAGGACAACAACTCTAACATGTCTGAAATGTTCTGAGGTCTAGCAATAATCAAGTGATATTTAATTTCATCTGGGTAATGATGGGATATTAATGACAATAAAGATTTTTCATCAATAGGTGGTTGTAGAAGTGCAGCCATCCTTGCTTTTTCTAGAAAATACCCAAGGGAACTGTGATCTATTTTAGGGTTATATTTACCACTAGTAATCTCTAACCTGGCTTTATTTTGTCTTTCATGACCCCAATAATAATTCATATAAGCACTTTTAAATGTATTATGATCCATTGAGTCATGACATGCTATTTTAAACCAAGATTCAGCCGAATCTTTTATTGTCCTTTTCACAAACATCATCTTATATTTATCATTAATAGATTTTAATTGAAAATATTCCTCCAACTCTGTAATGAAGTCAAGAGGACATTGACTAGAGTGATCTGAAAAACAGGGTAAATTTATTTTTGACAATAAATTTTCCGGAATTTTAGAATTTTCTGGAAAATTTTGAGATTGACTGTCCATACTACATTCTTTTGATTTGTCAAACTTATTTTCACTTACACTTGTTGACTCTTTACTCTTATTCAAAATTAATTGATATTTATTTTCTAAATCTTTAATTTTTTCAGTCCAATTTACCATCTATTTGTTCACCACTTCTTCTAGTTTTACTACTACTTCCCTTTTTGAATTATTTATTTCTTTTTCAACCTCGCTTCCTAAGTTTTCAATTGTACTTCCCAAATTTTCAACTGTACTTCCTAAATTTTCAACTCTACTTCCAAAATTTTGAACTGTACTTCCTAAATTTATGACGCTATTTTTACATGCATCATCAATTTGTATAACTGTTTTTATAGCATCATTTACTTTATCATCTACTTGTTTAATTTCACTATCATGTTTATCTTTCACATCTAGTATCTTTTGTTCTACCCTGACTTGATTTAGATTACATTCAATTTTTAATTGTTCAAATCTTTCTTCTACCCTAACACCAACTATTTCAAATTTATCGTTCATTTCTTTCCTAAGTTCTAAATTACTTTCATCTATTTTCTGACTAATTTTAGAATTTCCACTTTTTAATTCTTCCCTAAGTTTAGAATTATCACTTTTTAATACTTTCCTAAGTTTAGAATTATCACTTTTTAATTATTTTTTATTACTATCCATTTTCTGACTAAGTTCTACAAACTTGGTCTTCATCATTATCATAATACCATTTAAGGCTTGATTATTATTATCATTATTAATTTCACTACTGTTAGAAATATCAACACTTTGTCCAGTATTATCAGTATCAAGTTCACTTGTCAGCATATTACTGTCACTATTTACATTATTTCCTATGTTGGTTTCCATTTCTATATTTTCTACATAAATTTTTCCTATTTCTTAAAATCATATAAATGCACTTTAACTACTTCACTATTAAAATGTATATTTACTTACATTCGTCGCTGTGGACTAACTCCGATCTCGTGTATAGGCACCTGGTTACATTCTCCCACGATGTTTCTGCTTCCTTGATGTATTAGATTTTTGAAGTTCCAGAATGTGCGATGCATCTAGTTGAATAATGGTGATTCAGGTCCCGCGTTGGAAGCGTCATTTTGAATAAGTAACTCTTTTCCCCAGTTGAGGAACCAGCTATAACGGCTGGGGGGCTCTACATGCTAACCACATGTCATCCCTACACTGGCTGTTGATGATCTACCTCTGTGATTGACACATGTGGATGTGAAGGGCCAGCAGCCGGCTGGTAAAAGGGCAACCGCTGAAAAGTGGAAAAACCCTCAATCGGAATCGGAACTCTTTTCCCACGTTGTGGTGACATTTTGAAGTAGTAATTCTCTTCATGCCCGATGTTATAGTAACATTTTAAAGAAAGATTTTTATCCAAAAAAAAAATTGTTCAGGTAGGGTTTAGTTATCGGTAGACCCGGATTCTCTTCTTAGGGTCGGTAGTTGGTACACACAGAATAGGAAAACACTTTAAAAATCATTAAAAACTGTTTCTTGTAGAAATAATTTCATATTTCTTCACTTTGTAGGTTCCCAGCAGATTAAGTAAATTTAAGTGATATTCAACTTCACTATCAATTAAAATAAATTCTTTTCTGGAATCAATTATTCTTGTATTAAATATTACATGTTACCTTCAGAACTCTTCTCGCTTCTATCTTTGTGGAAAGTTAAATGCAGAATGATTAGTGTAATTCTTTTATAATTTTAAAAGAACATTATTACATCACATGATGGTAATTTTAAATTCTATTGGTTAATAGTCCATTAAAATAAGGTTTAAATTTGATTTGTTAAATCAAAAAAATAATTGTTTTAACATCCAATCAGAGTTTAGTTTACTATCATTTAAAAATATGAAGTAAAGCAGGTGTTCTTATTACAGTTATAACAGAAAGGTTTATAATTTTGACAACAATGACTTTAAAAAATTCAAAAACATTATTTACAAAAACTGTTATGTAATACAATTTCTTTAATTGTTACTGAGACATTTTTATTCAACAATAACCAACTATGAATTATTTAGATCTTTTTTATTTATTTAGGTTATATTTAAATATTAAAAGAATTTTGAAGTATGAAATTATTAACTTAAAATTTTATATTTATTATGGTATCTTTACCTTGTCGTGGTGGAGTGGCTTGCGTGCTTAAATTATCCTGAGAGCTATGCCGGCGGTAGCATTGCTGCCGATAGGGTTACCCATGCCGGACTGGTCGAAGGTGATAAGCCAGACGAAAAAAGTATCTTGGTCGAAAGACTGACGATCTTTCACCGTAAAATACAACCGTCAAGAAATGCGGACATGGATTCAACTGGGGTAAAATTTTCCGGAGGTCAAATAGTCCCCCATTACTTTAATCAATTATTAAATTTGCATACAGAAGAGGACATTGAGGAGGATAATTTGCAGACAGCAGAAATGCTAGTCGCAGAACCAAGTGCATTAGAGGTAGAAATGGCGATTGAAAAATTGAAGATGTATAAAGCATCAGGTTCAGATGAGATCCCAGCAGAACTGATAAAATCAGTGGGAGAAAAATTGATGGACATGATAAGCTGGTTGCTTTGTATGATTTGGTAAAAAGAAACTCTTCCAGATTAATGGGAGGAATCAATTATCGTACTAATTTATAAGAAAGGAGATAAAACGGATTGCAACAACTTCAGGGGCATGTCATTACTTACAACTTCGTACAGAATTCTTACAAATATATTAGTAAGCAGACTTACTTCGTAAATTGATGACATTCTAGGAGATCATCAATGTGGATTTAGAAGAAATAGGTCTACAACAGATCAGATTTTTGGTATAAGACAGATTTTAGAAAATAAATGGGAATATAATGGTACTGTGCATCAACTATATGTAGAGTTCAAAAAGCATATGATTCAATTAAGAGGGAGAAGTTACATAGTATCCTGCTGCAGTTCGGAATTCCTAAAAACGAAAGTGTCTAAATGGCACAAAGAGTAGGATGCGTGTAAGCAAACAGTTTTCGGACACCTTTGAAATCCAGAATGGGTTGAAGCAAGGAGATGCACTATCTCGTCTGCTATTTAAGTTTATCCTTGAGCATACCATTAAACCTTTAGAGAATGAGGAAGGCTTACAACTCAATGGTATTAACAAGTTGTTAGTTTATGCTGATGATGTAGTATTATTGGCCGATAGCGAGGTGATACTAAAGGACAACACGCACACACAATTGAGTAACACTAAGAAATTAGGACTGGAAGTAAATATCAATAAAACTAAATATATGGTCACACGTAGAAATTCATTATATAATGGAAATGGACAGCTAATGACAAATGAGGGAAATTTTGAGGGAGAGGCTGAATACAAATACCTAGGAACAATAATCGCAAATAGGAATGGTATGCACAAAGAAATTGAACATAGGCGAGACATTTCATACGAAATCGGCAAAAAAATTGTGAAAATTGAACTCACTTCTTTAAAAGTTTACAATTTTTTTTTGCAGTGAAACTTTATGATATACTGAATATCTGAACCGAATTTCAAGTCTTCGCTTGGTGTAATTAAAGAGTAATAGAGCTGTCAATTTATCGTATGGTTTTAAATGGTCTCTTTTATAAAATACATTTCTCGACGTATGGCTATTCCCTCAACTTGAAAAGATAGTTACATTATAGATGATTTAATGCTCTATCGCTTAAAAATTAGTAAGTTAATATTTACGTTTTCTGAAGGGCGTAAATGCAATTAATATGCAATTGACCTTCCTCACCAAAAATTTTATAAAATCAAAAAAAGCCACATTATTACCTGAACACCAGTTAATTTTTTGTAATTAGTATTAAAGTGGAGTCTTGAAAGGAAACTACCAAAAATAATTATTTTTCCTAAAATCTCCTATGTGTAGACTGCCCGCAATACCTTTCGCGTGAGAGGAGATCGCTCGCTCGTACAAACAATGACGGAGCTACTTGGTAATAGTCCTTTGCGCACTTACAAATATTTTTTTATTGTTATTATCATCATTACATTATTTTTATTATCATTATTACAATTATTACATCATCATCATTATCATCATCGTGGACAAGTGGTTACTCTGCACGCCTCCGATTCCGAGGTTCGCGGGTTCAAACTCGATAGGAATCAATGGAACTTTAAAGGCGTAACAATTCTTAATGTAGCTCTTCTCGAGAAGGAAGGAAATCCGTGAGTCCCGTGTCGTAAATTTTTGGTACCTAGGAGAACCTCGCGCTTGAAATAAATTGCTACATAATAAACGTCATTAAATATAACAATCTTTATTGATATATTCGGTAGGCGGTTAATTTTGTGCTGATTTTAGCTAATGTATAGTTTAATTTAAATTACTAAGCACCTACGAATTCAAGCTGGTAGGCCTATTAAAAATATTTTCTAGAGAGTAGTTTTGTAATGTGTTGTAATATTTTGTACTTCTACCCTACACCAATGTCTGATGTTGAATATTGTAAGTAATGTTAAGCTATCGATAATAATTTATAACAATTTTCATACTGTTACAAGTAATATTTAGGAGGTATAAATATATTTTATTGGCTTGGTATCACTTACTGATCTTGCATCCCCTACTCATGACATATCTAAGATGATATAAAATGTACGATAATATTAGCTTTTATTATAAGCTAAATTATTATAGTATCTAATTTAATGTCTAAACTTAGCATTATACTCCTTTCATAACACAAAATGTACACCTCTACGATTATTCTCTCATTCTAGAAACATTTAAGAAATTGTAAAATTATATATTAACACACAATATTGTTAATAACTATTGAATACTAATATATGCATAATTAAAATTATATTTAACTTCTAACTCACCATTCAGTCTTTGTAGATCTGCAAACTTGTGAGTTAAGAAACAATAAGATATTTTAAATTTGACTGTGACACTTAAAATGACGAGATGCACTAAACATACTGAAGTAAATCAACTGTCTAGTATGTAATCTAAACTTGAGAATTGTTGATGTAAAACAGATGTTTAAGAAAGACTTGCTGATGCTGCTTTATTATCGTTTGGTAGGAAGTGGTACGAGTATTAAAACATTCGGTTTTATTTGGAAGTGATATCTTATAACAATACTATTTCGTCAAAGTTTTCAGGGTACAATACAATACACTGAATAAAAAGTTATTTTAAGACTGAAATTAGTAATTATAACATAATAAAAATTTATACCAGTTTATTCAATTAACGATGAAAGAGTTTTTATTATATAATATTGCATTTAAACTGTAATTAAAAATTTGTAACAAAATAAATAATTTGTTTTAAAAAAAGGGTAGAAGATTACGAGTATTTGAGAATAAAGTTCTTAGGAAAATTTTTGGATCAAAAAGAGATGAACACACATGTGAATGGAGAAAACTACATAATAGTGAGCTACATGATATGTATAGGAAGCCAGATATAATAAGAACAGTTAAGTCTTATAGGCTGCGAAGGGCAGGAAATGTAGCACGTATGGAGGATGAAAGAGGTGCTTGGAAATTTCTGGTAGGAAAACCGGAGGAAAAACGCCCAGTTGGAAGACTTAGAATGAGGTGGGAGAATGATATTATACATGATTTGAGGGAAGCAGATTATACAGGGGATAATTGGAAAACTTTAGCTCGGGATGGGATGTATGGAGAGCTTATGTCCGCGTTGCCATGAACCTACAGGTTCCACAGAGCCAGTAAATGAGTTACATATAAATAATTTGTTTAATATTCACAGTAAACGTAAGTAACAGAGCTCTTTACTTCTCACTTCAGCAATAAAATTTGATAAATAAATATCTACTTCGTAAGAATTAAAATATCGCCACTTTTATAAATTTACGGTACTGTTCCATTAATCAGAACATATAATAATCTATTCTATTTAATGATGGCAGTTGAAAAAGTCACTGATGAAGCTCTTTCAATAAAGTACGCGCGCGACCTTGGTCGTGAAATGAATCTGCTGCGCCGTTGACCCGCGAGTTTTTTTACGAAAATAGAAGAAAGAACATTTATATTGTCTGAACTATTCAACTCCTCCAAAAAGGTAATTGCTGGAAATTAATCCTTATTACGTGAATAGTATCCTGTATTTTTTTCCGTTTTCATTTTTTGATATGTACTGCAGTAAACCGCCATAAGACAGAAAATTGACACCGAAAATAAAATTATCCTAATTATAAAAATAACACCCTTAAACTACATGATATCACCTATATAAATGTGTTTGAAACAAATTGTTCCTGTTTACTGTTTCAGAAATATCAGTTAGTAAACGTTTTAGTTTATCATATTTAGGATAATTTTAGATCATCATAATTACGAACCTATAAATGATAAAAATTAAATTTCTGTATTAATACGTTTATAAATGTATTCACTATATTTGGGGATACATAAAATTTAAAAAATAAATTGCAAGATTTTTTGCTGTCCGATTTGATATGGATTGTCCCAGGCTCAATTCTAGAAATGCGTGCTATTATGCATTGCAGCGTCTCATGATTGTCCCAAACTCCTTTCAAAAAACGTTAAACTGAAAATATATAAAACTACTATTCTACCATTTATATTATATGGGTGCGAAACATGGACTCTTACTTTAAGGGAGGAAAGGATTTTACAAGCATTTGAGAATAAAGTACTTAGGAAAATTTTTGGACCAAAGAGAGATGAACAGACAGGTAAATCATGTAGACTACATAACAATAAACTATATCGTCTCTATAGGAAGCTAGATATAATAAGAACAGTTAAGTCTCGTAGAATGCGATGGGCAGGACATGTTGCGCGTATGGGGAATGAAAGACTTGCATGGAAGCTTCTTGTAGGACAGCCAGAGGGAAAACGCCCAATTGGTAGACCAAGAATGAGTTAACTATGATTTGAGGGAAGTAGATTATACAGGGAATGATTGGAAAGCATTGGCTCAGGATAGGGATATATGGAGAGCGTATGTCCGCGCGGCCATGAACCTACGGGTTCGATAGTGCCAGTGAGTAAGTAAGTAAGTGAGTATGATATTAATATCCTGCTTTATAATATAGAACATTAAGGTATGAAGCACCACGCGCAGAGCTGCGGAACGTGCGTTATTTTGATTCACTATGAGGAACATTTTTCTTATGCAGTTTTGCTCAGTAAGGGACCGATACCCAGTCAGCATCAGGAGGAATTTTGTAACTCTAAAATATACCAGCTCTAGATTGAGGAAATTAGCTATGAATAGTGTAGGATCGGCACATGTTACTCATATACTGTCTAGATTATCGTTTTTCTCTGAAAAAATGTAATAGTCCTAAGTGATTAGACAGTTGCAGGCCTCTCCCGTCAGCAAGGTTTTTCTGTGTTCAAGAACAAGGAGTTTAATAAAAACAGTATAACATATTATGTAAAATGATATAAAATAGAATATTTATAATTTGAGAGTAAAATTTGTTATAATTTCAATTAATTTGCCTTATACACATCACGATATATCATAATAACGAGCATTTAAACGATGATAAATGAGATATTTGAAAATGTATTTAATATTTACCTGATAGATGAAGCGTTGTCTGTAAATCTCAGCTACAAAGGTTAAACAGTTTTGAATCCAAACTGTAAAATATTAACATTTTATTAATATCATTTAAAACAGTAATTTTCTATTTCATATTGAATGACGTTGCTTGGTAACGTTACGGTTATTATAATGTTGAGTGATTCCGGGTTATGTGGCCGTGGTCCATAGTTGGTGTTGATACCAGACGTTTCGCCCTCAACTGCGGAGGGCATCTTCAATGGCGAGTGCTTCTAGGCGTGTTTTCTGGTCGGAAGATCTACTTAGAGTGAGCGCTGTGGAGAAATTCGAAGAAGAAGCACTAAAAACAGCTCCCAAGTCTCCAGAACATTGGTTTCGCTATGTTGATGACACATTCGTAGTATGGAGACATGGCAGTGAAGAATTGGAACGTTTCCTTCAACACCTTAACAGCAGACACAACAAAATACAGTTCACAATGGAAAAAGAAGATAATGGAAGACTTCCTTTCCTGGATGTTCAAATAATAAGGACTGGCAATGGGGAAATTCAACATACAGTTTACAGAAAACCTACACACACAGACCGATATCTGCACAAAGACTCTAACCACCATCCAAGACAAAAGCGAGGTGTCATTAAGACACTGTTCGACAGAGCGACTAAGTTATGCCAACCACAACACCTTAAACAAGAACAACACCATCTGTTCAATTGTTTCCAGAAAAATGGCTACACATCCAAGGAAATAAGACAAACCATACATCTACGAAGACAGCACGTCAGAATGGATAACACACCCTCAACCAGCATAGCCTACTTACCATATGTACAAAGAGTCACAGATCGTATCGGAAAACTCCTACGAAAATACAACATAAAAACAGTTTACAGACCCACAAGAAAAATAGAAGACTGCTTTCGCCCAGCTAAGGATCCTCGGCCACCTCTCTCCACTTGCGGCGTATATCGACTTCCTTGTTCGTGTGGTAAATCATATATAGGGACCACGAAAAGAAGTATAGCCACCCGTTTATCAGAACATAAAAGAAACTGCAGACAAGGAGAAATGGATAAATCAGCTGTAGCAGAACATGCCATTATGAATGGACACCAGATTCTATTCGACGATACACAAGTTTTAGCCACAACTTCCTACTGTTTCCCTAGATTATACCGAGAGGCTATAGAAATATACAAGCATAAGGGAAAATATTAACAGAAAAGAGGAAGGTATCAAACTGTCTAAGGCCTGGTTTCATACACTAGAAAATAAATGCATTAACACCAGTGACAACAAGGAGACGACCATTAGCCAATCAGCAAGAGCCACGCCCACTCACCCTGCACCCACCACTAGTATCAATACAACGTCCTCTACGTCCACAGCGCTCACTCTAAGTAGATCTTCCGACCAGGAAAACACGCCTAGAAGCACTCGCCACTGAAGATGACCTCCGCAGTTGAGGGCGAAACGTCTGGTATCAACACCAACTATGGACCACGGCCACATAACCCGGAATCACTCAACATTATGATTACCGGCCGTGAAAGCCTGCATTCAAATGTTACGGTTATTCTATCATCATTCATGTTGTCGCTATGCAACAAGGTGCATTCTGTGCAAATCTTTATGAAATTACTCATGTTTTAATAAATGTGTTAATTGTTGTTTATGGAAAAATCCCGAAATAAATTTGAATGGTTATTTATAGTTTTGATGCGGTGGACTAGAGGTTATTCTCATTGCTTCTGTTTCCGAGGGCCGCGGGTTCAAACCCGGCCGGGATTGATGAATGTTTTAAGACGGACAATCTAAGGAGCAAGTCCTGCAGGACAGGCTTAACTGTGGGTCCCGTCTGAAAATTTTCAGGCTCGTAAAAAGATCCTTAAGCCTGAATAAAGAGGGCTCTAAGCAAATTTACCGACTTCAACCTCCTAGTAATACCTTAGTTGCCTGTTAGATGTGTCTTTGTGTCGGTGTGTTGACCACAAGCCATCCATGACATCGACGAGCAAATAAGGTAACTAAAAATTAACTTGGGCCAGTAAATCCTTACAAATGAGAGGTGCGCTACGTCATTATACATAGATTATACATAGTTTTCTCCGTTTAAATATTCATAATTGTAAATTTAACTTTTGAAAAGTGGCGTTGTTGTTACAGTATTTGGCAAAATACACGCAATACGCATACAATTAGAGGACGTGCTTTTCTATTCTCTCCTCTCTTTTTGTTTTTTCCATCATATGTGCTGTAATCGATACTGGTTTGGTTAACACCTGGATTTAAAAGTGCATGGGTTCGGACACGGCCAGCTAGTGTGAATTTTCAGGACATAAATATCCTTAGACTTGGTTCCTTCGGAAGCGAACTAAATAATTTGGTTCCTATCTAGATTTAAGGCACGTAAACGAGCCTCAGGTTTGACACGTTCTTCGAGATTAATTTATTATTTTGTTCCTCGCCCAAGGTTTGTTCAGTAAATGTAGCTCTGCCATGGTACTTCTGATTTAGCTCGAAACATTCCCACTGTCGTCAATGTCATGGAATCCTTGATGACCTTAGAGTTTTTAGGATTGTTGAACCGAAAGTGCGATTTTCGGTTCACTACTGTAGTGTCGTTATCCTCCCTGAACAGTAAGATTCGTGAACTATGCCAATATCCTATCTCTATGCATCTACCCCCACTCTCCTTTTTGCCTCTCCTGTTGCGTTGTTTGTGCTGCGCATCTCCCCTTCTACCTCGGAACGCTCAAATACACAATGCACATCAAGAACATTATCATTCGATCGGAACTTTGAGTTAAGACAACATCGTCTGGAGCACGCGAGTGGCGTGGTTTGAGTTTTGGGTCCAGAAGACCGGGGAAAGCCACCCTGGCTTGGACCGTGGTATGAATGTGGTGTGAGGTATGATATGGTTTTGTCATGTTAAGGATTATTATTTATTTTCTTTTTGTTGAATGATCAAGTATTTACCTTTGTTATATTTTTCATCCACTTCAGACGTATTGTTTATATTAAACACCATTTTTATACGTATCCAACTTAATGTTCAAGGTATTTATGTGCATGCTGCTGTTTGATATACTTGTACTGAAACTTACTTATTTAGGAGATCATTCTAGCTTCCTTTATGTTCCGTCTAGCTTTCATGATTAATAATCATAATGATACATTCATATTTAAGTGTTTAGGAAAGGAGATGAAGCAATCTTTGCCTCCTATGGGCCCGGGCAAAGCTTTTTGATTAATAACCTTGGATGTTGTGAACTCTACGCTAGTATATACAACGGAAACAAAAGACGATCCGTATAAATGGTTTGCAGTGCATGGTTTATCAATAATGTTATCAACTCTGCACAAATGGTAGCATAGCGCGTGGTTTTGTTTCTTTCTGTTTAGAAAAGAATGTTGTATTATATTGACAGTAGTTCAGGTGGCCGTCGATTCAAAATGTTTGAACTTAAGTTTTGGGTTCTGGATTCAAGTACCAGAACAAGAGAATATACTCTCAGTGGTTTTAAATGGTTTTTGGAATTATAAAGTGTTTTGATATCGACATTTTTCAGAGGTATTATGTCGTGGATGATTATTTGTTTTCGAGACTTATTATCTACGTAAAGGTTACTGAAACGTGCTTATTTACGTGTTTGAACTGGTTACCGTAAATACATTGATTCATCTCCCCTTGCATATAAACATAGAGTAATTTATGCATAACGAATTGCGTTCTCTTATAGTTGTTTATACCTTTTGTTTACTTTTTTAGTAAACATGCCTAGTTGGATTGATGTTGTATCTAAGGACAATTTAGTCCGAGAATTGAGCTTTCTAGGTATTGACATTGAAGGCGACGTAAACATGTTACGTGAACGACATTCTAGAGTTTACTTGCGTAGTTCGTGTACTTTTCTTGGATACCTTGAAAGCTTGTTTTTGGTATCGGTATGTGGGCTGAATGAGCCATATCGTTTGTGGAAAATGATTATAACGGCAGACTACTAAGAAAGTTTCTGTACATGTGGACCAGGTTTTGTATTTATAAGACGCAGTCTAATTTCTAAAATAAGGGTAACTAGAAATTAGAAAGCGTCGATGGCCACGTTACCAAGCAGCAGCTCAGTTAAATAAGAGTATGTCCTGTAGTGGATTAATGCCACTGATGTTCTGTGAAGGACAAGTATTATACTGCTTATCAAATATAGCACTATGTAATATCTTATGTAAAAACGTTTGAGGTTCCGTTTCCTGTTTCTGGCTGTTTTGTTATTTCAGTTTACCCTTCCTTCATATTGGCATAGGGGAGGAACATGTAACCTTTGGCAGTCGAGTGCATTGGGGGTTCGGCCCACCCCGAGTGCCCAGCTGGCCGAAATGGTGGTTCTGCAACTACAGATTCCAAGAGAGCGGTTGATCGGGATTGCGATCCGGCAATCCATGTGGTATCGTCACCCTGTTTTCACCTGGAACACGGCGGAGTTCGACTATGGCGGCTGTGTCATCTGTAAGATTTGAGTTTATTTACAGCGCCTGATTGGTCGACGAAGAAGCTGGTGTGGTGATATTGCTTTTGGGGACGTTGAAATGGTGATAAAGTTTTCCGCTCGGAATCATGTAGTGTTACCGTGCCCTCCCAACGTGGGATTCGCTATCTGGTATCCTCGGAACATCTTCATAGTGACTTAAGTCTATAAGACTTGTGGGAATTTCTTTCATTGTTTGGAAATTTATGGGACTGTTCTTTCCCGGAGGGCCCGAGGAGGAGATATTGAACCGAAAGTGCGATTTTCGGTTCACTACTGTAGTGTCGTTATCCTCCCTGAACAGTAAGATTCGTGAACTATGCCAATATCCTTTCTCTATACATCTATCCCCACTCTCATTTTTGCCTCTCCTGTTGCGCTGTTTATGCTGCGCATCTCCCCTTCTACCTCGGAATCCTCAAATACGCAATGCACATCAAGAACATTATCATTCGATCGGAACATTGAGTTAAGACAACGTCGTCTGGAGCACGCGAGTGGCGTGGTTTGAGTTTTGGGTCCAGAAGACCGGGGAAAGCCACCCTGGCTTGGACTGTGGTATGAATGTGGTGTGATGTATGATATGGTTTTGTCATGTTAAGGATTATTATTTATTTTCTTTTTGTTGAATGATCAAGTATTTACCTTTGTTACATTTTTCATCCACTTCAGACGTATTGTTTATATTAAACACCATTTTTATACGTATCCAACTTAATGTTCAAGTTATTTATGTGCATGCTGCTGTTTGATATACCTGTACTGAAGCTTACTTATTTAGGAGATCATTCTAGCTTCCTTTATGTTCCGTCTAGCTTTCATGATTAATAACCATAATGATACATTCATGTTTAAGTGTTTAGGAAAGAAAGATGAAGCAATCTTTGCCTCCTATGGGCCCGGGCAAAGCTTTTTGATTAATAACCTTGGATGTTGTGAACTCTAGGCTAGTATATACAACGGAAACAAAAGACGATCCGTACAAATGGTTTGCAGTGCGTGGTTTATCAATATATACTCTGCACATTGTTATTAATTAAAGATTTCCTCTTTCTAACTTAACTTTGGGTATGATATGCGTTTGTTATATTGTGTTGTTCTTTGCTATCTTCATGATGTACCGGAGTCATAACTAAACACTCAGCGAGGCAAGTCATCATGTACCTATTTATTGTTTATTTTACGCGATAGTCCGATTTCTCGTACTTACAGCAATGGCGACCATGATTCAAATTTCAACTTTCTACATTTCGAGGTTCCCAACATAAACAATTTTACTGTAATGTTACATGTTTAGAACCGACGTGTGGGAAGTAAAGCCACTAAACATTATGCATACCATGTACAATGTATCCACAAAAGCTAGTGTTAATATACATTATACGAAACAAATAACTGCATCTTAAATGAACTGAACTTTATTAGAAACAATTTAATACCGCGATTGGTGCTACGGCCTCCTTTAATTTCAACTAATAAACATTGCCCATACTGTTAACAAGTATTACTATAAATAATATAATTATCCCTTATTCTTCTTCAGTAATAGATCTTGGACTACATCTAGACGCAAATTTAACCTGGCAAACACAAGTGAAAAACATAATATGTAAAAAGACTTTCTCCATCTTACATTATCTTAGACGTTTAAAGAATTTTCTCGCAGTTTCGCTAAAACAAATCCTTGTGCAGAATCTTGTGTTACCACACTTCGATTATTGTGACGTTATATATAATGATCTAAACTATGACTTGTCGCAGAGACTGCAGCGTGTTCTTCGATTCATTTTCATCCGCCGTTATGACCGTATTTCCGAACACTTTAATAACCTCTCTTGGCTCCGTCTTACTGACAGAGTAAATTGCACTCCCTTTCACTACTTTTCAAGCTTCTGAATTCCTACACTCATAGTTACCTGGCGTCCAGATTTGAGAAGTTATCTTCTTACCACAATATTGACACTAGGTCACAAGATAAGTCTGTTAACAATCCCTCTTCATAGCACTTCCTCTTATTCTATTTCCTTCACAGTAGCCTCTTTCCGCTCCTGGAATTTCCTTCCTCAAGATATCAGGGATTGCCGCACTCTTGATACTTTTAAGTCACGATTATACAGTTACCTGTTGTCTAATAAATATTTTTTCTCTACTTATTTAAATTTATACTATATCCTTAATAATTTGTTCTCTTTTTTTATACATCTTGTAAATATTATATTTAATTCGTTAAATCTAAGAGTAAATCAAATACTTACTTACTTACTCACTGGTACTATCGAACCCGTAGGTAATGGCCGCGCGGACATAAGCTCTCCATACATCAGTATCCTGAGCTAATGCTTTCCAATCATTCCCTGTATAATCTAATCTCTCAAATCATAGTTAATGTTATTCTTCCACCTCATTCTTGGTCTACCAATTGGGCGTTTTCCCTCTAGCTTTCCTACAAGAAGCCTCCATTCAAGTCTTTCATTCCCCATACGTGCAACATGTCCTGCCCAACGCAGTCTACGAGACTTAACTGTTCTTATTATATCTAGCTTCCTATAAAGACCATGTAGTTCATTGTTAAGTAGTCTTCTCCATTCACCTGTTTGTTCATCTCTCTTTGGTCCAAAATTTTTCCTAAGTACTTTATTCTCAAATACTTGTAATCTCCTTTCCTCCCTTAAAGTAAGAGTCCATGTTTCGCACCCATATAATATAACTGTTAGAATAATAGTTCTATATATTTTCAGTTTAACGTTTCTTGAAAGGAGTTGGGACGTCAAGAGTCTCTGCAATGCATAATAGCACGCATTTCCAGAATTGAGCTTATGTTTAATTTCTTTGTGCATCTCATTCCTATTCGTAATTATTGTTCCTAGGTATTTGAATTCAGCCACTTCCTCAAAATTTCCCTCATTTGTCATTAGCTGTCCATTTCCATTAATAATGAATTTCTACGTGTGACCATATATTTAGTTTTATTGATATTTACCTCGAGTCCTAATTTCTTAGTATTACTCAATAGTGTGTGCGTGTTGTCCTTTAGTATCTGCTCGCTATCGGCCAATAATACTACATCATCAGCATAAACTAACAGCCTATTAATACCATTGAGTTGTAAGCCTTCCTCATTCTCTAAAGGCTTAATGGCATGCCTTAATACAAAATTAAATAGTAGAAGAGATAGTGCATCTCCTTGCTTCAACTCATTGTGGATTTCAAAAGTAGTATCCGCAAACTGTTTGCCTACACGCACCCTACTCTTTGTGCCATTTAGACACATTCATATAAGTTTAACTTTTTAGGAATTCCGAACTCCAGCAGGATACTATATAACTTCTCCCTCTTAATTGAATCGTATGCCTTTTTGAAGTCTACGCATAGTTGATGTGCAGTACCATTATATTCCCATTTCTTTTCTAAAATCTGTCTTAAGCTAAACATCTGACCTGTTGCAGACCTGTTTCTTCTAAATCCTCATTGATCATCTCCTAGAATGTCATCAATATAGGGAGTAAGTCAGCTTACTAATATATTTGTTAGAATTTTGTACGAAGTTGAAAGTAATGAGATGCCACTGTAGTTGTTGCAATCATTTTTATCTCCTTTCGTATAAATTGGTACGTTAATCGATTCTTTCCATTCATCTGGAAGAGCTTCTTTATCCGAAATCATATTAAGCAACTGGCGCATCTTGTCCATCAATTTTTCTCTCCCTGATTTTATCAGTTCTGCTGGGATCTCATATGAACCTGATGCTTTATACATCTTCAATTTTTCTATCGCCATTTCAACCTCTAATGCACTTGGCTCTGCGACTAGCATTTCTGCTGTCTGTAACTTATCCTCCTCAATGTCCTGTTCTGTATGTACATTTAATAGCTGATTAAAGTAACTTTTCCATCTATTTAATATACTCCTAGAATCTGCAATCATATCCCCATTTTCATTCCGAATTATGTTTGTTCTATCCTGAAACCCTTTCTTCTCTATACTAATTCCCTGACATAATTCTCTAATGTTCCTATTTTTTGCATTCATTTCAAGATCATTAATCTTCTCTCTCAAATATTCCCTCTTTTTACTCTTTAGTAACTTGGTGGTTTCCCGTCTAATACTACCCAATTGCTCTAAATTTACCTCATTTGGCTCGTGTAACCATTTCATTTTTGCTAGCTTTCTTTTCTTTATAATGTCGGCACATTCCTCATCAAACCATTTCTTATTTTGCCTCTTTTTTAAACAACCAATGCTTCCTCCTGATGCTGAAAATTTAATAGTATCTCTTATAGCCTCCCATTCTTTATTTATATCAGTTTCTTCTTCTTTTGCCACATTGTCATCGGAAGATTCCAGTATTTCAAATCTATTAGCAATTTTGATTTGGTATTCTTGCCGCATTTCATCATTTTTCAAGTTTTTTAATTCAAATGTTACAGAATCATCTTTAGCGTTTGTTCCTCTCATAAGCGATAGCCGTTGTCTGATTTTCACTCTGACCGGATGATGATCCGAATTGTAGTCTGTGCCTCTAACTGATTTAACATCGATGATGCTATAGTGCCAGCGTTTATCCACTAATACATGATCTATCTGGTTCCGAGTTTCTCCATCTGGGGACGTCCAGGTGTATTTATGAATATCCTTATGCTGAAATGTTGTGCTCTTAACAATGAGATTCTTTGATGTGGCAAATGTGACTAATCTAACCCCGTTGTCGTTACTATCTTCATGAAGACTGAATTTGCCTATTGTTTGGTTTGAATATATCTTCCCGCCCCACTTTTGCATTAAAATCTCCTAAGACAATTTTCATATGATATCGTGAAAGGCTATCAAATAAGCATTCTAATTCTTCATAGAACTCATCCTTGATCTTGTCATCTTTATCTTCTGTGGGGGCATGTACATTTACAATTATAAAATCATGTTGTTTACCCTTTAGAATTATGTATGATATCCTATCACTGACAAACTTAATATCTCGGATAGCGGATAGGATCCTCCTTCTGACTAAAAAACCCGTTCCAAATGCAGGTCTTTCTGCACCCCTGTAGTATAATGCAAAGCTTTTTTGATTCCTGACTACCTTCTTCTGGTCATCTAACTTCCTGTAAAGCGACTATATCCAAGGGCGATTTATCTAAATCCCGCGTTAATATCTCTAGTGCCCCGCTATTGTATAAAGTCCTAACATTCCATGTTCCCATGTCCCTATGTTTGAGCCTTTGGCATGGGTTCCCTGAAATAGTCCCCGCCCGAAGAACCGAATGCTGGACTATTTGACCTCCGGAAAATTTTACCCGAGTTGAACCCATGTCCACATTTCTTGACGGTTGTATTTTTACGGTGAAAGATCGTCACTCTTTCGACCAAGGTACTTTTTTCGTCTGGCTTATCACCTTCGACCAGTCCGGCATGGGTAACCCTATTGGATGCAATGCTACCGCCGGCATAGCTCTCAGGATCATTTAAGCACGCAAGCCACTCCATCACGACAAGGTAAAGATACCATGGAGGGTAAATCAAATACTAATTGTATTATTTTTACAACACGAAATCGTTCATTTTTATTGTAATTTAGATGTAAGACTATGTTTTGTACTTTTTAAAACCTGGTTGAGTGGCAGACAAGGCCTCATCTCTGCCAGTTAAAATAATAATACTATTATGATGATGATGATGATGATGATGATTATTATTATTATTATTATTATTATTATTATTATTATTATTATTATTATTATTAACGCTAGTCAGTTGTTTATAAGGAACGCAAGTATTCCCAAGAAAGTTATTTTATTATTATTATTATATTATTATTTTGAAAACACCATCGCGCAAAAAGAAAATATACAACGCACGTTTATGAAGTGTTCTACAGAATCTCGGAAATTAAAAACCTCGCTATCGCTCGGTTTTTAAACATTTTTCTCCTTTCTATAAAAACCACTTCGCAACCTCACATCGAATATGCTATTTTCATTCAGGTTTATTTTAATCTGCCCAGCGCAAAACATGGAAGTCCTATTTTCCAGAAAAAAAAAAGGTTAAAGAAAAATTATCATAAATAAATAGAGGATGAATTAGTGTTTTATGTAAGGATATCAACATCAACTAGAATCGGAAAAATTCATTAAAATATTCTGAAAAAAAATGTGGAAAACACGTTGCATAAGTTGCTAAGAAAATATACTACTATCCGGGAGGTCGCGAGATATATTCCAGATGAGGTCAAGATTTTTACTAATTGACCAAACATTGTGGTAGGATCATGTCACCGGGTTATTTTCAGCATCTGAATTCAATGAGTACAAGATATATTTTCTTGACTAAAAATTCCATCACGCAGTACTGAAAACTCGGGAGATAAATAGTCTCGAATTGTTTAAAGAGGTGTCAACCAAAATGTCGTACTCTTGCAATAGCTCTCTGAGACCTGTAATAGAATCGCTTTACGCATTTACAAATATATAACTTGGGGTGATGAGTGCTTTCCACCAGATAACTTGATGCCTTTACACATACTCACTTCTTTCAAGAAGTTTCGTGATGTTTTATGAAATTTGTTGCGTTAACTTTTACATTAAACTAGACCTAAAACATTATGTTGATCTACCGAAATAACTAACTTATGTAGTGCATAATATTGTAGTCTGAGTGTCATGTATTAACTTGCAAAACATAGAAATTTATTGAAGGAGAAAAATCAATAAGATCGATATTATAAATAAGTAGATAACCTGGAGTTAATGAACAAAGCAAGCAATAGGCGGGAACAAAATCATTCGTGTGGAAATTTCCATATAATAATTAATACAGGAATCAAAAAATCCAATCACCTAATGTATCATGTCTTGGCACCGGTCCACAAGTCCCTATGGAGAATACATTTTCTCGTGAAATATTGGTCAGTAGGAGATCGGTGACCATAAGGAAACGTCAAGTTGGTGGACCAAGAATGATTTGAGGGAAGTAGATTATACAGTGGATGATTGGAACACATTATATCAGGATAGGGATGTATGGAGAGATTATGTCTGCCCGATCATAAACCTACGAGTTCGATCGTTATTGAGAGAATTTCAACAAATAAGTTTATCAACTGAATTTCTAAATTAAGAGAGACTATTTTTCATACAGTCTAATTAATAAATGAAATTTCATCTTCTAAAATTTAATATTTAATCAATATATAGAACCAGTGAGTTAGTTAGTTAGTTAGTAAGAAGATTGGTGTCCACCCAGGATCGCAATGAATTTGAGCAGCTCTAATAAATAGCGACTATAATAATGAGAAGACATCCTGACCACATACCAACCACATACTGTTTACATTATCGTCTGTGGCCTGTAGTGGGATCACTTTACACACTTTTACCTACCTCTATAAAATGACACAAGAGGTCAGCCAATTAATAGATCAATTGTCTTGCAAGTCTCTCGCGGCATGAAGTTTCGTTTATCTTTATTTTAAAGAACGGGGATGATTACTGTTAAAATACAATGAAAGAAAATGTTATCCGTATGAATGAAAAACAGAATATTTGCAATTTTACAGTTTTTGTTTTGATTTTCAATGAGTTAGCATTTCAATGCATTTATAGTGTGCCACGTGATATATGAGAGGCTGGAAAAGTACCGGATTGGTCACTTTATTGTCGAAATAGACAGTTAGATTCTCAATGGAAAGTGCTATAGTTTAGGAGTCCGAAAGATTAAAAGAATCTATTTAAATCATGGGTTGACTTGTCTTCCAAATTAGGCACATATTTAAGAAAAGTAGGTAAGTTGTTTAAATGAGGAGGTTAGAAACAAAAGTGCAAGTTTTGCAGTATTGGGAAAACAGTTTTGAAGTTGAAGTTGAAGTTATATAACACAATCATTTTATAGAGGTAATTCAAAGTGATAAATTCTGGTGATGCATGTTATCCCGCAGATAACGCAAAAAAATACATTAATGTTTTTATACACTTACTTTTTTCAGGAGGAAAAAAAATCACTTACACCCCTTTTTTTCTAATCGCCTCAATTAAAAGGCAATTTTTAATGACGGAAAAGTGACTTTCATGGATTTTTCCTTGTATCCTCCATTTAAGCATCATAACTTACGTAATTGAATATTTACCTGATAGAGGAAGGTCTATACATACATTTCCACGGTATATACAGATGGATGAAACACTACTGGATTCAGTCTGTTAAATATTAATATATTTTAAAATTTAATTTGTAAAGATATTTTCTATTTTCTCATTTAGTGACGTTGCCTCGTTACGATACAGTTATTAAATCAACATTATTGTTATCGCTTAGTAAAAAAGAGCATTTTTACAATCATTTTTGCACGATAATGTGTTCCGTCATACTTACAGGAATGGTGACCACGATTAAAAGTTCAGTTTCCTATATTTCGGGGTTGCCAACCTATAGGCTAAATAACTAAATAATTATACTGTAATATTACAAATTGCCTACCTGGGGTGGGAACTAAAAGCACTGCCATTTTTGTATACTATATACAATGTATATACAAATATATATCCATAAGGTAGTGTGAATATACATTATACCAAACAAATCGCTGCATTTTAAATGAACTGAGATTTTTTGAAACAATATAAAACAATAATTTCATACTTGCCGCCATTTTGCCCCTGATTGGTGTCACGGCCTGCTGTAGTCTCAACTAAATTATTTTCGGCATTTACCAAATATTATTGGTCAGACTTCTAACGTCATTCAGTTGTTTATAATAAACGTAAATATTACCAACAAAGATGTTATTATTTTACTATTATTTATAATTTTGAAAACACGATCGTGCAAAATAAAAAAAAAGTATATGTACAACACATGTTTGTGTTTTACAGAATCTCGGATGTAGCTAGACTAGAGCTTATCATGCTCGCTTCTGGTTTTAAAGTTTACGGGAACAAACCCTGCCGGCGTTTATGCATTTTTAGGACGTAATAATCATATGCATATGTACACCCTTCGACAAAAAAAAAGTCATCTCTTGAACGCACATTTCTTCTAAGTCATACTCGGCACAGCGCTGGGTTCAAACTAGGAAACTAGTCATAATTGTGCAGTCCCTGAGCCACTGTGTTATGTGGCATGAACTGAAGACTCTCCTACGTGTCCCGATAGCTCAACGGTAAACCATGCTGTCACTGTTTCTTTTAATGAAGATCGCAGGTTCGCGTCTTCAATTATACAGTTTCTTTTCGTGATATTTGTATTAAAACGTTTTATGAATTAAATATATTTTATTTCGACATTTGAATGAATCTATACTTTTTAAGTCCATAATTGTTTTTTATACCGTTGAGGTTATAACAATGTTAAATTATATTTTTTTTACCTTGTATACTACCGTCTTCCTCAACTATTTAAAATTTTCGTTGATTTCACTCTAGGCGTTTCGATGCATGCTTCATCTTCTAGAGTTGTAGTAGTATTGAATTAACTGTATGTCTAAGAGAGGGTTTTGCTCATTAGGCATATTTTCGTTGAGAATGTTTGTATTCTTAGCCTTTTTGAAATTTAGATTTTTTTCTAAAATGTTAATTTTATGTGTGTTATTTTCTCTGTGTATAATTGACATTGTATTATCGATATTGTTGAAAATGTGGCCGCTTTCTGAAATGTGTTTAGCGAAATTTGATTTTATTATTAATGGAGAAGGCAAATCAAATTTCGCTGTTCACCAGATTTGAGCACAATCGAAAATGTGTGGGTTAAGATAAAAATAGAGATGAACTCTAATTGGCGTGCAGATGCACGAAAGACAAAATATGGCTTATGAGCACAAATTCATGACGCCTGGGATGCTCTAGCCGATCGTCCACTTGCCTGTAGAAATTTGATTGCATCAATGTCCCCCAGATTGAGGGCGGTAATAGATGCTGATGATTCATACGCCCGACAGTGATTTTGTTTTTGTTAAAGTTTTCATTTTAGAAGATATTATTTTCTTTCCTCATTTACTTATTAGAAGAAGGTTTTAATTTATGTTTTGTGTGTGCATGAAAATCATAAAACTCAAATAAAAAATTAAATATGAAACTACATTACAGGCAAAATGCTATTTTAACATTTCGTTAAAAGAAATGTAGAACGGGAATCGATACCCGTGAGGTTACGAACGCAGACGTTGTCGATTAAACCTCTCGACCACGGAAGCACACTAAGCCAAACTCTCTCTCAGTGTGAACTGCATTAACCAGCAAACAACCCAGTACAATTATTGAAAACGTGTTGATGTGAATACGGCTTTTGCGAGCGCTCACGAAGTTCCCCGATCGATTGATAGTATCATCGGATGACTTTTTTTTTGTCTAAGGGTGTACCTTCGGAAAGGACTAGAACCCAGCGTCAACTGTCTGGATGTAGTGCACGTAAGATCATATCAAGCTTGTAAGAAAATGTCTGGTTGGTCCGTTTGTCTCTAGATTATAATTACGACACCACTTAATATACCTTTTAAAGGGCGTCGTTGATTATTAATTAGGACATAACACTGATTGAACGTATTGGTTTGTTAAACTTTTCTCCCGTATGAGAGACGCCTTTTCTACAGTTAAAAATGTTTCTCCTTTCCGTTGATCTCTGTTCCACCATTTCTCTACGCTGAAAAGTCAAAATTTATCTTCCAAAATTGATGCTATTTGATATTCTGTTCTGAATTTCTTCTTTGTGTGGTTTCTCGCCAAGATTGTCCAATCAAGGGCGAGCTAACAATAACTATGTAACTATACAATTGCTAGTTTAGTTACTGGGGACTTGCGAAAACACAAATACCCCCACCAGCATTGTCATGGAATTCCTATTGGGTGCAAATATTTCTTATGAACTAACTAACTCACTACATAACAGTGTTTCGCATACATATAACTCGGAGAATAATCATGTCAGGGCCTATAGATTTTTAGCTTAAGGTATTTTTAGTGAAGTTCGAGATGACAAGAGTCCCTATGTTGAAAATTGGATGCATTTACAAAATTTAGCCTGTGTTAATTTATTTCTTCAAATTATTCCTGTTTGTAATTATTGTCCCAATGTATTTGAACTCAGCCACTTCTTCAAAATTTCAAACATTTTTATTAACTGTCCATTTATAATGTATTTCTAGTACGATCATACATTTTAGGCCTACTTGTTACACTGAGGCAATACTGTAACAGTATTTTGTTTTTAGTATGCTTCTTCTGTTTCTATTTCTGATTTCTTCTCTTTATAATCTTTAATTTCTGTAGCTCCATTAAGACTGGGGAATGTGAGGTTATGTATTTATCTCACATGTGGATATAGAGCGAGGTGGCTCAAGCGGTAAGTTTTCGGATTCACATTTGATAGGTCCCGAATTCAAAACCCAGTGACGATAACTTAAATTAGGTTTTTTATCAATCCTCAAGGCAAATTCAGGTTTGTAATGCCATTAGAAGTGCCTATTTTATCGTATCCACTATTTCATAATATATTTAGGTCTACATTATATAAACAAACATACAATGAAATAAATATATGCATATGACTGATACTAATTTCGAGCTAATTTCCAGTTGTACTATAAACAACTTGTTTAAGTTATTTTCCGCCGACTCGGTATGTTGAGGGAACTGTGATGCTATTTTTATTCACCATATGAACAAATTGTGAACTGAACTGTTGTCGATAGAAACGTTGTTCCTAGGCAACATCTTACTTTACAGGAAATAAGACTGGAGAGAATAATTAGGAACTTGCATTTATTATTTATTTATGACAAAACAGTTACATATGAGCATATAAAATCAGACGTTCAGGCCTACGATTTTTCCATTAAATCGACAGATAGACTTTATGTATAATTCCATTATGAGCAGAATGTATTATGCTCCATGCTAACTCACCTGTAAATTCTGTTATTTTCACATCCCCGAAGGCTAATGTGGGATATTCCTCACTAAACTCTTTGAAAATATTCAAAATAATTTTTTCCTCTCCGCTTTTCTGAGCTTTCGTTTACATTATTTTATGAATTCTTGAGAAGTTACTATTTGAAACAACTAAAATTCCAACGAATTCTAAATTGCGGATGCGTAGAAATTAAACAATACATATTTAACCTATTAAAATTGTAATTATATATTTTAAGAGTCTCCTATAAGACTTGCGTAGGCACGTGCTAGATATTATATATTTTAATTTTATTTATTTATTTAGTGTTAGAGAGGTAAATGCATTTACTTGCACGCTCAAAAGTAAAATCGTCATTCGACCAATGAAAATGCTCTCATGCATCTGCTTTGATTACATCACAACTGGAAGTTAGCTCGGAAATAGCATACATGTTAAAGTTAGATCTCTCATAATAAATGCAATTATGTTGAATACAAACCTTTACAAACGAAACATTATTAGAAAATGCGTGTTGTGTGTTATTGTAGTGTGTAATTACAATTATATATGTATGGTGACCAGCTCCATGGGCTAGTGTCAGAGGTTCTGACTACAGTTCATGAGACCTCGGGTTGGATTCCCGGTCAGAGAACTGACATTTTTTCCTATGGTCACCCATGGTCTGGATTTGAACTAAGTTTTGGTTTAAGGACTCTCCTAGTGTTTCGTTATTATTAATCACCCAACATGTCATCGGGGAAACGTAACTCCGTCTTCCAGGTGCCCTTCTTAACCCTTCAGTTAGGATGTAAGTATCCAAAATTGATTTTATTGAAGTTCACAAAGTAAGGAGAAGCTAAGAACTATATTTTAAAAATAAAAGTAAACTCAAACAAAATAGAATACAACTCGGATAATTAGCGTCCAATTCTAATACAGGCGTCAATGGACTGACGGATCTTACGCAGTGGTCTCTCTCTCCTTTTTTTTTTTTTTTTTTTGTTTTTGGATATTTTACGAGCTGTAAGTCTATGATACGGAATCCATGGTCTTATAGCACTATACATTTTATATCTCTAGAACAGGGAGCTGATCCATTGCTAATATCTCCAACCTGGAGGACCAGGTTCTTCTATTCTTTAGAGAATCAAAACTGAGTTATAAGACATCAGCTGTTAGTTTTTGTTCTCTTTGGGTAAAAACAACAGTAATAATATAATAATAATAAATATGAAATTGAATAACAATAATTATTTATTTCCAGGATTACAATACACATTCAATATGTTTGTGGTTTTTCTTATTTTTTGAAAGATCAGTTTGATTGTAATATGAGTATTTTAATATTTCTAACAAATCTTTGACTTATTCGAGAAAACAAACAGAAAATCACATTGTGAGAGGTTTGTAAATGTTAGTACAAACAAATATTATTTATAATAATTTCATATACATTTTCAATTATACCACTGGATATTTGCTTGATATTATGTTTAAAGTAATGTTCCGAAAATATCTGAAAGTGGAGTAGGTTACAGTGATTTGTTCCATTTTGTACTTGACACACAAAACACTTTACCTTACAACAAAATAGGTTTTAACTACGTTATTATGCATATTTCTTAATAAGTAAGTAATTATATTAAAACAATAATTGCCTTATGAGTAAATATTGGTAAATTAAAAACATAAACACATTAAGAATTAAAATGTAAACTTTACCTATACATGTATTATTAACGGTTGTCCCTCTGCTGTCATCAGTCTCGCCGTACATATCCGCACGCCTAAGTAAAGAAATCTGCTTCCTGCATGACTTTACTGATATCGCGCCCCGACTGTCCCCGTTCCTAAACAATTCAATGGAAACATCGTACCAAGGAATACATTTTATATACATTTAATCATTTCCACAGTAATTAGTTTAAAGAGAGAAGAGAATTACTAATAAATACTGACTTTACATTTATCTACATAATAAGACCTATGTATCCAGTACTCTAGTATCATATAATGTGCACAGTCCAGATAATCTAACATATTTAATATTATACCTTGTCGTTTTTAAATAATCATATTTAAACTTGAAGTGTCCTCTGCAAACTGATTTTTTAATTGTTTTTGGAATAAACTTTTATAACAACTGGGGAAAATAAAACATATACGTTGTAAACAGTGTTTATTGCAGGAAGTCACAACCGTTTTAATAACAAATATTTAATGTAAAATTTCCTTCTGAGTATTTCCATTATCATCTTAATGTCCTGCATCTTTTCTCTAAGATAGTAAATCGAAATTCACAGGTCTAACAAATTATATATTAAATAGCACTGGGTTTACTCTAAATATTTATTGAAAATATCGCATATTCATACGTACACCTGCCGCCGACGTAGCTACTGTCGCATGCAGTTCAGCCGCCCAGTGCACAGTGATACAAAATGTCAAAGAACCAGAAATAATCAAAATCTTTACTTCTTGTTAGAGGGAAAAAATTCGAACAGTTTACTACGGAATTAAATGAGGTAACAATCTGCCAAAGAAATTAACCTTTGTATTAAATTTATTGGACATAATTTTGGGGACGTTAAAATAAGCGTTATAAAAACTGACCTTTTATTTCAATTTTGGTCAAAATATTAACACTTTTTCTAATAATTACTTTTAAAGCCACTCACTACGTATACTTGTGTTAAAGAGGCTTATGCATTCATACTATTGGGCAGAGCCCGAGGGACCGCGAGCATGATAGACAGCCCGACTTCAGCCCGATTTCAGCCCGACATTCGCCCGACTCTTCCCGACTTCTGCCCGACTTTCGCTCGACATCCTTCCGAATTCCGCCAAATTCCTCCTGACTTCGCCCGACATTCGCCTGAATTCCGCCCGATATCTTCCCGACTTCCGCAGAACTTCCGCCTGACATTTGCTTGACTTCCAGCCAGATTTCCGCCCGATATCCGACCGAATTCCAGTCCTACCTCCGCTATACGTCTGCCCGAATTCTGCTCCCCACCCCCCTGACTTCCGCCTAACATCCGCCCGACTTCTGCTCGACTTTCAGCCCTGGATTCCAGCCACGACCTCCAGCCAAGACTTGACTTGAAGTTATGGCTGGAAGTCACGGCTGGAAATCACGTCTTCAAGCCATGAACTACAGCCACGACTTCCAGTCACGACTTCCAGCCACGACCTGCAGCCACGACTTCCAGCCACGACTTCCAGCCACGACTTCCAGCCACGACTTCCAGCCACGACTTCCATCCACGACTTCAAGCCACGACTTTCAGCCCCGACTTCTGTCCGATTATTGCCCGACATCCGCTCAATTCTGCCCGACTTCTGACCTACTTCTGCCCGACGTCAGCCCGACTTTCAGGCTTTGAATGTTCGAGTGTCGCCAACATCATGGATACAAGTAATAATGAGAACTAAAATACTTGAGGTTAGGGTGTGGAAGAATAAAAACTAAGGTACAATGAAAATGAAACTTTAAACACAGGAAGATGTGTAAACATTAAAAATTTGTGAATAAATAAATTATAATAATTATTATTTTCTAAATTAATACGCTAATCTGTGATTATAAATTAATATACTATAAAGTATCTCGCAAATAGGTTGTTAGTTAAAATCTGTAATTTACTAATATTTTGCACGTAACAACTAATTAAAAGTCCTCGCATCAATTATGCCGAGTCAGATATTCGTATACACTTGTAATTTTTAATCTTACGCATGTGGATGCATTTCTTAGCCAAATTGTGACTTCCAGATTTTTGCTCCTTTTTCGTTATTGTGGATCACTGTGCAGTTCTTGTATCTTCTTTCCTCACGCCATCCCTAGAATAAAAAAAAAGTCTTAGTAGGTTTTTAATATATCAAGTGTTGAAGAATAGCAAACATAACAATACTTTTCTGTTTTTAAAATGTAACAAAAATCTTACAACATTTTTTACTAAAAATGTGTGTTTAAAAATAAGAAGACTTACGTAATATCCAGCAAATAAGAAAATGAACACTTAGCAAAAAGAAAAAGATTAAACCCCTTGAAAACGCAGAGTCCCTATTATGACCCACCGCGCATGCTCGAGGTGCTAGAGCTGTGTTTCACTGGTTAATGCATTGTTAAATGTTTTAAATACGTTGTATTTGGTTTCAATGGTCATAAATAGTTAAATATCAATAAAGGAGACACATTTCTGGATATTTACGAGAGTTCGACGTATAAAATATTACACGAATTACGACATTTCGAATAAAGTTCCACTTTTTTTTTTGCTAAGTGTACGTAGAGCTGAAAATGTATTTGTTTCTTAAACAATGACTTTATATGTTGTATAATATTTACAGAATTTTGTGATGAGAGGAAATAATGTAAGTCTGTATACATTAACGTTATTTTGAGCGTATTTTCAAATTCTTAAAGTCTTGCAGATCATATCTTTAACTTTAAATCAATTGTTTGTAAATAACTGGGCTCTTACAGTTCAGAGAGTAAATCCTTATTTGCTGTGTAATATCACTTTCATTACATATTGATTGAAAATTAAAATTAAGAAATAAACACATTTGTTTATTTTAATAAGTTATTAATTTATAAATATTAGATCGTATAGTGTTTATATTTTTAATTGTTCGTAGAGATGTTACCTTCTATTAGTACAATCACTAATTTTAATTTATTTGAAACCTATCTGTAGATTAGCCTGTCTGTTGGGTTTTGTAGGTCTCGCAAAGAAACAAAATAAATCGCTATAGACATGACTCTAAGTTAACGCGCACTTTGGCTGTTACAGGCTAATATTAGCAGATGATGTTACGAAACATAAAACTGATAGAATTGTATTCAGAACTGTTAACATGTTGTTTCCTTAAGATGAATGGTTATAGGTTAAGTCATGCTTCAATACCGTCCTCAAGGGAAGAGATCTTTGTGATGTTCTACAAAAAATAGACCGAGAATGCTTCACTGAAACCGTTACAGGCTTTAAGGCTTTACATTATTTGGAAGAAGAAAAATAAGAAAATGATATAAATAAATATACACATATTGACTCTCAGCTAGTGGTTGGAGGTAAAGTTGGAGCCGGTGTACACTGCACAGTATTCTTCTTCTATACCTTTGGAAATTACTGCTTCAGCTCAGATAGAAAAAAATAAATAAATGTTACCTTCAATAACTAAAATGCAAAAACGTTTAAAAAGGTAGTCTTTTACTCTGATTAAAAAAATTCAGCAATACAGACTTTGACACACAAAACATCTCTCATGTTCTCATGTTTCAAACATTCAAGCCGTATTCAGAGATTTCCAAAATATCAAGAAAATAATTAAACTTCAAAGGATTCCCTCCCGTTGTGGAATAAAAGCATACACATTAGCCAAGGCCCGCAATTAATCACGCAACTAAATCAAATCCTTGAAGTTACAGTCAATAAAAATGTAAACAAAAAATGTACCAATGCTATAGAAACATCAGCTTTGAAGAAAATGAACACGCTTCTTGCAACTCACCACCTTGTATAAAAAATATCAAGGAAAAAATTCAGTTGCAGTGTTGAAAATCTTAACTGGTCATGACCTCCTTGCATAACAGCTACACCAATTTAACATCTTCCCACCACTTGGTTGTGTTTTGTGTTGTGATAGCGACAGTGTCATGAATTAGGACGTTATGAAACTAAGTCCTGCTTTAAAAAACTTCCAATTTAATCTGATGGCGAATTATAATGGGGAAGTTTACTGATAGGTGACATTGCTCCTAATGTCAGGGCGTTAAATTATATAAATTTATAACCTTACTGTGACACTGAATACAGTGTGTTGTGCAATAACGATTTATTTTACCAATAATCTCGATTAATGTTAAAGATATAATCTGTAATATTAAGAACTGGATATTTTACCATTTTCTAAATATTGTTCTCCTATAATGTTTACATTATTTTAACTGGAGTAAAATTGTAAGAAACTACATTAAACAGCCATTGTTTTGCGGATTATGCTGTAATAATTATAAGGTTTAAAGATTTGAAGTGCTGAAAATTGACGATATTTCAGCAGATGATGATGAAGCACCTCGCCAAGTTTTCTTCATGCACTTCGATTGAGATGCTCTGTAAATTGGCGAAGAAAACAGATATTAATTATTTCTTTGAAATCCTGCTAGTGTTCACCACCAGAAATTCACAATGGGTTTCACGTATAATTATCTTCTATAATGATCCAATAATCACTAGAACATAAGAGTACACAATTATAAGCCAATTAAATAATTGAGAACACAAGACTTGTGCACTATAAATACAGAATTCACTTAATCAACGAATTGAAAGCAAATTAATTGCATTTCGTAATAATTTAGTAATTATGTACTAGGTACTTCTTTTGAACTAGTTCAGGTCAGTGAATTATTTACATTATTCTAGCGACGATTCTTATGAACGATCAAGTTATAATAAATAGCAATTTTTCGAGAAGTCATCTTGAAACCCTACAGACAAATTTCAACCTAACTAATAGCGTATGCTACATAAAGAAGGACTCCCAGCAAGTAAGTGTCGATTTTTTTCCACGTAATATTATTGGGAGAATAATTGCTGTATAAATTTGCAGTTTAACGTTTTCTTAAAGAAGTTAGCGTAACGGGTGTCCCTATAATTCGTAGAGATGATTACTACATAGATTCGAATAAAGAAAGAATAAATAATAGTTAAAAAAACTAAAGCAACACGCTTTATTAGAAAACCGAACTAAAAATGAACAGCAATTTTAATTTCCAGCACGCTTGGCATACAATTAAAGTGGTCACCAAAAAAATCTTCTCCAACACGTCTAGAATAAAACTAGAGTTATCTACAAAAAAATAATGTTACCATCAAAGGCGTGGGATGCTATATGTCAATATATTTGATAATAAACAGATATTGGTAAAAGTAAAGTCTCGAAGAAGAAAACGTAAAAATCATAAAAACACCCCACGCTTTTGATGGTAAAATTATTTTCTTTTTGTTGATAACTCTAGTTTTATTCTATATGTGTTGGAGATGATTTTTTTGTTGACCACTTAAATTTTATCCCAAGCGAGTTGGAAGTTAAAATTATTTTTCATTTTTTAGTTTGGTTTTCTAATAAAGCGTGTTGTTTTAGTTTATTTAAAATATTATTTACTTTCTTATTTTAGTTTAATTGATTGGCATAAACCGGAATCCCTTGAAAATTTAATTGCTTAATACTCTTCAAAAAATCCTACTGGCCTGATTTGAACCAGCGACCTATGGATTACTGAAATGTTTACCACTTCACCGTTCTAGCAACTGAGCTCTTACAACGATTGACTAAAAAGTCGATAATTCCGCAACCTATTTGCCGGTTTTTATTTTTTTAATTTTCTGATGATTCTGTCCAGGATTTTAGAAAAGATATGAAATGATCGTATTGTCATGGGTCCTTTAATGTATACAAGGTTTCATCCATCCAATGTTTCTAAGTGGGTGAAAATCGTGTTAAAAGATTCCGTTACATAGATACAGGTCCATTACATAGACACATACAGTTCCATCCACAGTAATTCAGCCCGAAGGCAGGTCCTTCGCCGCAATCATAGCATTTTCATGCTAGGCTTGCAGCTTTACTAGGGAATTGTATGTGTGGTAGCTTCCCGTTGCTTTCCACACCTGTGTGGATGATGATGATGATGATGGCCATATAATTTCGGGGACCGTTTGGGCCTTAAAGGTTTCCTTACAGGTGAGGAAAACCCCGATAAAAACCTCACCAGGGATCGAACCCGGGCCCGCTGTGTGACAAGACAGCACGCTACCTCTAGACCACAGCGGTTGACAGATACAGGCGACGCTAATATAGAGCGTGTAAATACACACAGATTACGTTAGAGTTATGTTAAGTAATATTTTTTTATTATTATTGGACATATATAAATCCTATTTCGCCTTAAGCTATATTAGGATTACAGTTTGTGACAAAGTTGTGGTACTTTATATAATTTGATCTAAACCTAAAGTTTTATATTAACGAAACTTATTTATGAATTCTACTTTCTGTAAAGGCTTGTACGTAACAAAAAAAATTAGAAATGATTTTTAAAAAGTTGCTCTTTCGACTTATATACAATTTGGATTAATAATGCCCTAGACTGTCATTAAGGCTGTTACCTATCTTGTAGCATAAATAACCCTAAGGCGATTTGATATTTCGCTTAGTTAGTAATTGTCAATCAAGTGAACTATAAACCCAGTAAATTAAGTTATTGCCAAGTCTGTTCTAGTGCTACCGATGTCAGTCCCAAACAAAATAAAAGCCTACCCAGTTGTATATAATATATAGTGGGTGTCAAAAGTATTCATTCACATAATTTGATTGAGGTAGTTTTATCGTGTAACACTTGAACATTTTATCGAAATTTGTTTTTGCCTGAAGCAGCAAAATTTTTCAGCAATGAAAATCATCCCTTTTACTTACGACTTCATTTAAAATAGTTGGCTTTATTTCTTGGAATATGTCACTCTGTGGCCACCTGCCATTCACTACATTCTTCTCCCTTTGTTTGATATCAATAAAATATTTACCAATCTTTTTCTTTCCTCATATAGCTTGAGCAACCGAATTCTGTTATATCTTTATGGTTTAAGCTTTGTTTAATCTCAGTATTTGTTATGTATCAGCTGCTTGCAATATGTTCCTGATAATTCTGTTTCCTTTCATTTGGAGTTGTTTTAGTGGAGTTTTGTATCGCACCAGGAGCTGAGCTCCTGATGAGTTGTTTGTAAATTATCATACACTGCTCAAAAAAATTAGGGGATATTGTAGAATAACCTATTAAGACTACGTTTTTTTGGAATAGTATTAGATGCAATCACTTTCTATTACTCCAAGATAATGTAAATAAGAGTTTGAAGTTGTTACGTAACCTCGGTACCACACCAGAGGGCAGTGTCTGTACTGTTGATGTGAAAGGGTGGTGTGGGGGTGAATGTTTTGTTGCTGTTTTTAAATCCAGTCCAGTTTTCAGTTAGTGAATGATTTGCCTTAGGGACAGTGATGCCTCGACAACGTGATATACCTGAACCAATAGCTTGGAGGGCCATAGGAAGGATGGAAGCTGGACAGACACAACAAGAGGTGGCACAAGCCATTGGGGTGTCTCAAAGCGTGATTTCCAGTCTTTGGAATCATTTTCAAAGAACATACTGTTCACAGAAGAGCCGGACAAGGTCGACCAAGGGCAACAACAGCAAGGGATGACCGTTACGTCTTGTTAACAGCCCGTCGGAATAGACAGCAGAATGCAACTCAACTGCGAAATACACTTCAAACAGCAACAGGACGCAGGCTGTCAACTCAAACTGTCCCTAATCGACTGCATGGAAGTGGTCTCTATGCCCGTAGGCCCATGGTGTGTACCAGGTTAACACCACAACACCGTAGAGATCGCAGAAACTGGGCGGAGGAACATCGTGGGTGGAGGCATGCTGAATGGAGATCAGTTCTTTTTTCTGATGAGTCGCGATTCAACATGGAATGTGATAGTCGGCGTGTATTCATCTGAAGAGAAAAAGGGACACGAAACAATCCAGCTTTTGTACGTGAAAGATCCCCATATGGTGGCGGTGGATTAATGGTGTAGGCAGGAGTCAGTAGTGGTGGACGTACGGACCTCTAGGTTATCCAAGGTGGTACTTTGACTGCGGTAAAGTATAGAGATGAGATTCTCCGACTTTTTGTCGTACCTAATGCTGATGCCATAGGTGATTCTATTCTTTTTATGGACGATAATGCACGACCCCACAGAACTGGCTTGGTGGACGACATGCTGGAAGTGGAGGGTATCGAGCGTATGCAATGGCCAGCTTCCTCCCCGGACTTAAATCCGATTGAGCATGTGTGGAATGCATTAGGCAGGTGCATTGCAGGCAGACCAGCACCTCCCACAACTGTTCAAGAGCTGCACATTGATCTTATGGAAGAGTGGCCACGTATCCCCCAAGAACTCATTGCTAACCTCATTGCATCAATGCCACACAGGTGTGAAGCAGTGCTGGCCGTTCGAGGAGACCATACACCATACTAAAGAAACATTTTCACCCATATTAATGTTGCTTTGTTTGTTTGCCATATTCCTAATCAGGATCTCTTTGACATCTGGTGTGGTACAGAGGTTACGTAATGACTTCAAACTCTTGTTGACATTCTTTTGGAGTAATAGAAAGTGAATGTATCTAATACTGTTCCTAAAAACATAGTCTTAATAGGTTATTCTACAATATCCCCTAATTTTTTTGAGCAGTGTATATTTAATGTTTAAATGTATTGTAGGTAATGTGATTAGGAGTGACCACAGTGGTCTTCTACCGTGTTCTATTTTTGGCATGGTGTACTTTGCATGTGCACCCCATTCTAAATTACTACCCAAAAATATGAAGAAATAGTTAACTTTGAAACTATATTCAGTACTTCCATTAAATAAAACTAAATTTGAGATTTTCTGAATGCTGTTTTTTCTAGTTAAAAGTACACATAGAGATTTGCCATCGTTTATTTTAGTTTACAATGAGTACACCATGTTTCTAATTCTGTTAGCTGCCTTTCAATCGAATAGTAAGCATAATTATGAATCATATTCGATGCAATAACAGCAATACCATCTGCAGAAAGAGAAATATTTATATTTTATCTAATTGGCAAATCGACAGTAAAAATTTAATGTTGGTGGTGACTATTTAACTCATGGTCCAAATGGAAATCAATGGTCAATCACGTTTCAATGAATTGTGTTTTACAAGCAATGGCAGTCGTGTTACACCTCGATATTTATGGAATTCTGTTTACCAAAATAAAGGAAGCCCCCCCTTTTTTAATATTCTGAACAGGTCAGAGCATTATTTTGTAGTGACTGACTCTCGAACAAATACGTTGAATATAGCAAATAATGAACATATTCCTTCGAACTACACATTTGATAATTGTGTATTCAATAATTGTGTTTTTAAATAATGATTTTTAGGAGTTGTTTCTTAAACAAATCAATCATCTTTAATGTTGGTTACAATATACAGTTTAATGCGTTAGATTTTTTCTCCGCCAGGGAGAATTCTTACAATATTGCGATCACATTTGGCAATAAATAATATAATCTAGTTGAAGTGGATGAACACATGAAACATAACCAAACATTTCTGATTTGTTTTCAAACAACGTCGTTTATATTAAATATATAAATATTTTAAAATAACTATATTAAATAATGATTTGTGAGTAAACAGCTTAATTTTATTCGTTAAAAATAGTCCTAACAAATGCCTCTCTTTATTTCCAAATCCTCTAGATAAATTGGAAATCACTCGTGGCGTTACTTATGATAATACAGATACCTGTGGTACACCCGCTGTAATTATTTTAGTTCGGGAGAGGGCACCTGTGTGTGTAAATTAAAAATATATGTTATTTAAGTAATCACTAATAAATTTTGTTAAGAATAAAGGGGTTTCAAAACTTGGCACTTTGTTGCCAGACATTATCAAAAGTTGTTTTGGAAGCTAATTTGTCAGGGTCATGTTTTCATTGTTAATCGATTCCTTTAATTTTGCAATACTATTGATTTATTTTTGACAAAACCATATTGTTGAGTAATATTGCTAATGTGGGATTGTATTAAATTCAAAATAAATTTTTCCAATACTTTTGCTGTAATATTAATCGAACTTAGAGATCTATAATATTTGGGGTTTATTTTACTTTTGTTACCTTTAGGAAAGAGAACCAGTCGGGAGGCTTTGCTTTCCAGACGTATATATATATATATATATATATATATATATATATATATATATATATATACTCTGGGAACTCAATATTGCATTATTTCATTTTTTTTTAATATAAGAGATTTTTATTCAAACGTTTCAGCGCTTCATAAGGGAGAGTCCCGGAGACTTTTTATTTAGAGTATTTTTAATTAGATTTCCGAGTTTAACAGGGTTGGCCCATGATGAACTCGGAGTATCTGTAACGTGTTATGAAATTGTTCTATATTTTAATTTAGAGGAATGGCATTTGGTTTCCGAAAGACGGCGTCAGCTGTCAATGATACCGGATAATGATGATGATGATGATGATGATGATTTTAATTTATTTGTTGTAGTAAATTATTATCGGGTTGAATTGCGTTGTTCTCTTCGAATACCCTTTTCCAACAGTTAGCTATAAAATTACTTCATCTGCGTCCTGATAAATGAGTCGTCCTTGATCATCTTCCAGAGGGGTATTACAGATTTTCTTATTTTTTTGTAGTCTATTAATGAAATTCTAATTATTTTTAATACCTTTATTTATTTGTTTTCAAACTGTTCATTCTTGTATCTATTGATTTATTTTGTAATTAATGGTATTAGAAAATGATCCTAGGATTTCTGAATTTGTGCCATTATTTCGGAGTTCTTAATAATTTGTTGAATTAAAAAGTTTTTGTTTTATCTTTAAGTTATTGCAGTAAATGGGATTCTTATGATGTGTTGTATTTCCTTTTGTAGTATATTGTGTCGTGTCTGTTTACAGTTTGGTGTAATAATGTATTTCTTATTGTTTGTTTATAGTAACAGTATGCCGGAGTACCAACATGTTTTGGAATTTAGTCAATCAATATATTTTTCATCTAGATAGTCGTCAGAAAAGGGTTAGAGATCGGTAATTCTAAAAAACATCGGAAAATAATCCGATTCAAACTGCAGGACACAGAGATTGTTATATTGGATGTTTTTCGCACACAGGCACATATCTAAAATATCGTGAGTCTCCAGATGATTGTTCAGATAAATGGCTGCCGCGTCAGGGGTTAAAATATTAAAACCATACATATCTGATAATTCGTCTGTTAATTTTCCCTGAGTATTTATTTTGTTACAGCTCGATTTAGTATTTTTTGGCATTAAAATTTCCCGTGAATATAATATTTTGTTCCGCATTTATTAGTTCTTTAAGTTGGGATTGATTAATATTATTATTGAGAGAATAACACAGCTCTACAAAAAAAATGTTGCCCTGGATATCTCAGCGAATTTTTGTTTTCAAGTGCGCAGTTTACGAATATATTCATGAAAGTGCTGAATGTTCTCTAGTTTTTATGATTTTTGTGTATCTTAATCTTAAACAGTAAACGGCTTGTTACTAATAAAATTTATGTTTCCAGTCATGATTTGATTTCTGCGCATTTTTTTCGTGCACGCAAACATCACGTGATCCCCACTCTCACGCCCCTCACTCCGCACATCGGCCGTGGTGTCAGTTATTTGACAAAATTAAAGTACTCACGACGTGCATCTGGATATGATAAAACAATTCGTCAAAGCGTTGGACAAGGAAGGAGAATGTTTGTAGAAAATTTCCTAAGCTCAGAAAGTAAAAGTTAAAATGTGGAATATTTGATGGTCCTCAAATTCGGCAATCGATGAAAGATGTAAATTTTATCAAAGTTATGACTGTTCCGGAAAGTGAAGGTTGAAAGGGTTTTGTATTGGTAGTAGATAATTTACTAGGTAACTATAAAGCACCGAATTATAAAGAAATTGTGCAAAACATGTTGATACGTTTCAAGATTCTGGGAGCAAATATGAGTATAAAGTTACACTTCTACCACAATCACCTGGATAGATTTCCGGATAATTTAGAAAATTATAGTGACGAACATGTGAGAGCTGTCTTTCACCAGGACCTAAAAGTAATGGAGGAAAGGTATCAGGGTGAGATGGGATCGTCACATGATGGCAGATTACTGCTGGTCTTTAAAAAGAGATTGTCTCCTAAAAAATTATAGAAGAAAATCTTATAAAAGGCGTTTCACTGAAATATAAGATGGATTTTTGACATTTTTCTTTTTATTTATGTCGGTGTATAATAATTAAAAAAACAATTAACATTATAAATATATCTGTTATATTGTTTCATATTTTCCGATTTTTGTAGTGTAAAATGAAAATACAGATAAAAAACAGAGCAAATTTCTAAAATCGTTGATAGTTTTTCATGAATAGTGAAGCATAAATATATCCGAAAATTAATCTTATATCAGGAGCAACAAACTAATGTTAACAGGTAATAGATGAGTCGATAATTGCGGGTGTATTAAATTAATAGGGATTTAAATACAAACGGTCTCGTATCTTAAAATTAAACAATCATATGGGAGTGTGTAATATTCCTTTAATCATATGGGTCTGATTTCTTTCCGATGCATTTTGTAGAATTTAAATTTTAAATTTTTAGAATTGATAATTTAGTTCAATTAATTAAGATTATAGCTAAACGAATTTGTTAAATATCATTAGTAAACATTAATTTGCTTTCTGTGCCAGTAGCATTAAATTAAATATATTAAGAGTAGTAGCATTTTCCGTCTGTAATTAACAGACATTAATCCCTATTTTAGTGAAAGTGCGGGGATTGTCTTAAGTTAAAAGTAGTTTGTTTGAATCTCGCCACTAACTTTACATATGTAAATATCAATACATTTTAAAATGTTCAAAATATTCTTATATATTTCCTGATTCTGTTTGAATTTATATTGTTTATTCCAAATGGTTTTAAAGTGGAAATTCTTCACTCTTTTGTTAATTATTGGATTTTGGTTTGTCTCGAGTTTGAAGGTCGCACATAATTTGTGAAATATTTGGACAGTTTTTCATTTGCAAGGCTATTCTCCACCACATATTCTCTTTATATTTTTGCATATTTTTGGGAGTTCAAAATGAATGATCTAAATGGTATTTATTTTGTCTTAAGGCAATAGTTCTAGAATTGGTATCAT
>JASPKZ010008710.1:0-50000 GCA_030220185.1 Diploptera punctata | reverse complement strand
AAAAAAACTGTGGGTGACGGTTTTAATTCCGAATATATATTTGAGGAACACGATAAGAGACTGAATTAAGTATAACTATTAGTACTCATGAGACAAAAATCAGTGTTATTAAATGTGAGTTCGAAGGAATCTGTTCATTACTTGATATATTCAACGAATTTGTTAAAGAGTCAGTCACTGCGAAATAATGATTTTACCTGTTGAGAATATTAAAAAGAAGGATCTTCCTTTATTTTGGTAAAACATAATTCGATAGATATCGAGGTGAAACAACTATTGTTATTGGTTGTAAAACAAAATTCATTGAAACGTGATTGGTCATTGGCTCCCATGTGGGGCATGAGTCAACATGAAATATGCATTTTTTTTAAAAATATTAATAGGAAAATAATGAAATCTTAATGTATCTGTCTTACTATTTTGCATTAGTGTAAGCAAGAATGTGTTTTTGAAGATACAAGATGAAACTAAATTCACAAGCATGGCGAGGAACAAGGCAACTTGCGAAATGATAGCATATATCAGGGTAATGGGAAGGTTTTAATTTAATTCTTCACTCATAATTCTTAATATATGATGCAACATGGGTGGAAATTGCAATGTAACGCGAAATCAAATATCTTTGGAAAGTTTACTAAAACAAATATTTTATAACAAAAATTTAGTTTGAGTGGTTATCATATGCCTATGAATTTAATCCATCGGATTAAATATGAATTAACCTGACTTTAAGACAGGGACACTACTGCCTCATAATTCTTAAGAAAATTAATGGTCATAACATTTCTCTTCAACCAAGAGCCGAAAGACTCTTGGTTCAGATATACCTGTTTTGTTTGTTAAAATCGAACTTTAATATTTTAAATCGCTCTTTAAGATTTATATCAAAAGTAATAAAATTGAAAAATATACAGAGTAAATACATTTTAGCCTAAATAATAATGAGGATAAGTTAAATTAATTATGCGATTAAAATATTTGGAAATTAATAAATTTCATGAATAGGTGATTTTACATCCAAAACATGTTATTGTAAGCTGACACAAGGCCCGGTTTATACCTATACCAGGTGAATGTTTCTAGGTCTATAAAACAGACAGGCAGAAATGACACAGGTCTTGCAGTCTTGGAGATGGAGCCAGAACGAGAAAAAGGCATCATGGAGATTTGGGTGAGCAAAGTTATATTACTATATTCAAAAAATAATTTGCAAAATCTTCTAATGCATAAAAACAATTATTTTCAAATGTAAAGTCTATCAGTATAAATTTAATGTATAAACTTAGATTTAATGTCTATTATTTAAATGCACTTAATAGAAAACAGAAATTTTGTGATATTTGATAATATGAACATAAAAATTGTGATTCATAAAGGTTTCAATTTTCAAATGACTTTCTGTATTAAAATGCTATTAATATGGTTCTTTTTCTCTTTCTATGAAATAATTTAATACTGAGTGATTATGAGCTGGTATTTGTAATCGTTTACTTTATAAGAAACAGAATAATGTTAACATCAAGTTATGTTATGTCTCACCTACAATAATGGTTTATTCACTTGTTATTTGATAAATAAATTGTTTTAAATGTAGTGTTCTAGACTTATATCAAAGATAGGTGATTAAATAAAGATTTATTAAACACACTGTGTACATTAGCATACAATTACTGAAAGTTATTATCGTCTGCGTATAATTTTATAGGCTTTCGTCTTGCTATACAGTCAATTAGGCGGTATTGTTCACATTTTTGGTCACATAGCTTGCAGAGGCACTGGTTCGATGCGAGGTGGAATAATTTAATTAAAAAATAATTAATTAAAGTAATCTCAAAAGATAGTTGATTGGTATTATGTTACATTTTATCTCATAGTAAAGTAAAGTAAAGTTCTTTACCTCCAGAACAAGTGTCTGGTACTCATTTCCGTTAGAGGATGAGTAGACCCAAGGGCCATAGTGCCGCCAGACGGTTTGGGCCAGTTTAAAAATCCTGACCGCACCGGGACTTGAACCCTCTACCTTCCGGCTTGTAGCGCAGTGCCTTAACCACTATGCTACGGCGTGCCTCCCCCATTTTATATAATATGGATAGATTAATATCCTAGTGGTTAAACGTACTTAAACTATTTTCCAATCTATTCCTCTATGAACCAATAAATCCCATAAAATCCTAGAGATCACCTCTAACCTTGAATGTAATCCTTTATAGATCATGAACACACAGATGCTATCAATCCACAGGAGTAAAATTTAAGAATCTCGTGGTTATGCTCCTTGCCTCTGGTCCCGAGGGTCGCGGGTTGAAACCCGGCCGGTGTCGACGGATTTTTTTAGGATGGAAAAATCCAAGGAGCAAGTTCTCCGGGAGGGAATTTAAGCCGTGGGTCCCGAGTCTGAAGATTTTCAGGCTCGTAAAAGATTCTTAAGCCTGAATGAAAAGGCCTCTAAGCAAAGTTTACCCAATTTTCCTGTCCTAGTACTACCTTGGTTTCCTAGATGTCAGTATGAGGTGGAACGCTGACCACGGATCACTCAAATGGCATCTATACCAAAATAAGTGTAACTACATTAGTATGTTTCAAATTCTTCCCTGTAGGGGGAGAGCGCCTAAATCTCTGTTAAGGGAAATATGGACTTAAAAGAAGAAGAAGAAGAAGAAGAAGATAAAAATAATCTCGGCCAGCTACCCGAATAGTATAACGCCTCTCGAAGTTAAAAATGCGAAAAAAAAAAACCAATTCTTAAGACATCTTTACGAAATCGTGTTGATGCATTGTACAGTAATTCTTTGCTGTAATATATTTGAGAAAATTATGAAATTAAGTGTCTGTTATGGTCTGCCGCTCTAGCTCAAGTTGTAGCATGACTGTTTCCGAAGTATCGAGTTCAGGTTCGATATCCTGCGGGGTGGGAAATTTTAATTGTAAAGCAATTAATCTCCGGAGTTGGAGTTGTGGTGGTGTCTACAATGTGCAACAGATGCCTGGAGAAATGCCGAATCATCCTCAACATGTATGTTGAGAAGTTGTCATAATAATGTTGATAGCGTTTCGTTTGTCGGATGGTGACGTTAAACCTGGAGGTAACTTGGTTATTTTTGACAGGAGTAGAATACCGGCTTGCACCGGGTTTCATATTCTCCCTTCTCGTCATAATAATCGCCAACTTACACTAGACACAAACATTCAAAACATACAATCATCCTATACTCTCGTCCACATACCATACAATTTAAACATAACCTAAGTAACGTGATTTGCAAAGTGCTGCCAAAATTTAAAATAGACTACATTAATTATATCTATCTCCCTAGTGCGGCAGACGAAGTAAAGTAATAAAATCATACATGACATTAAAACTCTCACACACACACACACACACACACACACACATACCTTGAAATGTACCATGGACACATTACTTTGTCTAAATATCAATGTTGAAACAGTAACATACAAAAGAAGTCTAAGTGAATGATAGATTGTGATGTGTATTTGTAAAAAACAAAACAAAAAAAGAAAATAAAATAAATATAATAAACGAATTTCAAATACAGTTAACATAAAACTCATTAAAGCTATCAAACCCAAATGTTTATGGGAGCGCGGATATAGCTCTCCACACATCCCTATCTTGAGTTAATGCTTTATGTATAATTCACCTCCCTCAAATCATGGTAACTGTTATTCTCCCACCTCATTCATGACCTAAATACTCAGCGCATTCCCCTTGGTTTCCTACAAGGAGTGTCCGTGCCCCTTTTTCACTGCCTATTCGTGCCATACGTCTTGCACTTCGCAGTCTGCGAGACTTAACTTTCTCTTACATCTAGCTTCCCATAAAGATTACTTGGCTAACTGTTATTTAGACCTCTCCATTCGCCTCTCTGTTCGTCCCTTTTGGTCCAAAAATGTTCCTATAATTTTTTCTGTAATTCTTGTAATACTTTCTCCTCTCTTAATATAAAGGGCCATCCGTAAAAATATAACTGAAAGAATAAAAGGAATATGTATATTTGGTTTAATGTTTTTAACATTCCTGTAATGTATAACAAGGTGTATCCAGAGTTGAAGCTTGTGTTTAAATTATCTCTGCGCCTCAGTCTTGTTTATAATTATTGTTCCTAGGCATTTCAATTCAGACACATCTTCTTGAAATTTAGCGATGGTGAAAATGTATTTGTTTTACTAAAAACGAGCGTACTTTTTTTAGAAGTAGCCCTCTAATTTTTGCATTCGCTTTAATGATATTTCCTTGATATTTAATGTGGAGCCCGAAAAGGAAAAACTTCATCGTTGCTATCCGGGAATGTGATTTGGAGACGGAAGACATTAGAGCAGAACTCAGTTTTTTAAAAGCATAAAACTTTTTTATTTTATAAATTATCTTTTACGTTTATTTTCTTGATTTCCTTTAGTAGAGGAGAAATTCTGAAATGGGTTAAAAACTTTCACGTGTGAATGGAAACTTAACGAGGTTTTAGTTAATACCACGCGTTAGTGATTATTGCCACTATCAATTCTCTTTAAATAATGCTTTGTGCTGTAGTGGACATAACGCATTTAGGAATATCACAAGATCTGGTTATCCTCTCGGACTTAACACCACTTACAATGACCCTTTTGCGAGAATATTCCCGTATAATTTCCTCCATCACTGGCCGCTTTAGTCCCCTTTGCACCCTCCTCTTCTCTCCATTCCTACTACATTCACTTCTGTTTTGCATAATCTGTTTTGAAGTGGTCTTCCATGTAAGCACCTTGTAATTCCTTGGTAATTAAATCAGTTTTGTAACTTAACTGTAGAAGTATTCCAATAAGTTGCAAAGCATTCATTTCAGGTATAACAATCTATATTAAGTTTTTAATAATATTTTAATGAATATATAAAATGGAAACCAGGCTAGATTTTAGCTTAAAATAATGATATTACTTCGTGTGACAGTAACATGTTATTCTCAAAAGAGCTATATATTCTAACCTACAATATAGGCCACTATAATTTGAAATTAATAATAAGAATTTGTTTTATCGAATGCATTTAAATGGTACGTTGCGTTTGAACATTATTGTTTTTATTTTTGTGCTTCATCACCATCATCCAGGGTTTAAACCTGTTGGCTCGTTCCGGTTCCATAAAAGCTAGAATTGTTAAAATTGTTCCAACCATATTCTGTGTGGGCGTCCAACATTTGTCCTTCCGTGCGGTTTATAATTTAGCAATGATTTTGGAAAGTTTTTTTCTAGCATGCAATCAATTTGTACTTTTCAGTCGTTCCTATATTTAATTATTCGGTCTGTATGTTTTAAAATATTTAGTTCTTTTCTTATATCTTCATTCATTTTCTTATCCAGCTGAGTATACCCTGCTATATTTCTTAAAAATCTCATCTCAGTTGCTTCCAATCTTCGTTCTTGTCTTTTAGTGATCGTCCAATTTTCGGATTCATACATCAATAGAGGAACAGTCATTACTTTATAAAATTTAATTTTTGTTTCTTTTTTTGTGTTTTGAGGGTTGTTTTAATAGTGCCACACATTAGATTAAATTCATATTCTGCTTCAATATAATTAATTTGTTGTTGTAGTACTATTTCATTGGTGTTGTCCTCAGGTTACTATAAACGTATAAAGGGTAATCAAAAGGTTGCGGACAAATTTCAGTAGGTTATAGAGGAGTCAAAATACAACTTTCGATTAGTAACTTATGGTCTGAAAAGTAATCCTGGATCAGTACAAGCCTGAGAAAGTCAGGATCTACAATGCGGATCAAAGCTTACTTTTAAGAAAGGCACTAGTTACGATACACTACTGTATGAATTTATTGTTGTCATACCGTTCAGTGCAGTATAGCACTTGTGTACTCGCATGTTTACATCTGATAGTTATTCCTGCGCTCTATTGGTTTCTTTCATTTCAGTACGATATCTGCAGCGTATTGTAAAGATTTACCACAGCATTACTTTGAAGATAGCTACGTTTGTGATTTTTGTCAAATGGAATACACGTTGTCAGAACTTCGAGACATGCATTTCATATGTGGTAAAGAGAATGTTAATGGCGCAAAGCTCAACGACTGTACAGCGCACAATATCCGAACAGATGTCAACTACAACGTTTCAAAACGTTCACCACCGATTCATGTAGACAGGTTCCTTGCATTCATTTCATAATATAGGCCGATCACATAGGATTCGAACAGTCGCTAAGAAAGAGGATGTACTTGCTCAAGTGGAAGAACGTGCATCTACCAGCTCGCGTGTCATCGCTCATAGGCCCTACCGTAGGAATTTCCCAAAATAGTGCTTGGAGTGTCCTGCATGACAAATATCTGCACCCGTATCATCTACAGAATGTTCAGGTTTGGAGCGTGGATGATTTCCCACAGTTGCTTCAATTTTATGAATGGATTGTTAAGCATTGTGATAATGAGCCCAATTTTTTAACCAACGTGTTGTTCACAAATGAAGGAACGTTCAACAGAGATGGGTTCTTTAATTATCGTAACAGCCGTGTTTCGGCGCGGCACAATCCCCACGCTGCATTCAAACACCACCATCAACATAGGTTTATAGTAAATGTATGGCTCGATATTGTTGGTGATCACATAATCGGATCGTTCCTCCTGTCACCAACCTTGAATGGAGTGACGTGCAAGGTCTTCGGCCAAGAAGTATTTCCAGAACTCTTACAGGATGTATCGTGCGTCGTCAGATGTGGATGCAAATAGACGGAGCTCCATCACACTTCACTCTTCAAGTACGTAACATACTCAATGACACATATCCCGAGCATTGGATCGGAAGGTAAGGTCCAATTGCATGGTCACCCTTGATCTGACGTCTCTTGATTTTAACTTCTGGCGGCATATCAAAAACCTCTTGTACGAGACACCAGTTCACAACCAAGAAGAACGTCTTGCCCGAATACTTGCAGCATCCGATGAGGTTCATGAGGTGCGTGATATAATTAGTAGAGTGAGCCAGAACTTACTGCGATGAAGTTATGTCTGTATTCAATATGATAGTAGACATGTTGAACAACAAGTGCTGTAGAACCAAATTGGTGAGTAAATTTAGATGTTTTAGTGTGTGCACAAAATAATTTCTTTTTCATTGTACTGATCCAGGATTACTTTCCAGATATTAAGTTACTAATCAAAAGTTGTCTTATTTGTAACCCTCTATAAGCTCCTGAAATTTATACGCAACGTTTTGAATTACTCTGTATAATTTTAGAAATATATATATATTTCTTTGCACATTTGGTTAACATATATTTTTAGGTACATTCACGTATTTCAATCTATTCGGTCCTCATATTATCGCGACCTGTTGTGAGAGGAGTTTTAATTTAGGATCACACAATATTTATTTTTGATTACACAAGGTTGCATTGGGCCTTCTCGGTTAATTGTTCAACTCAATGAAAGTTCTTTCTCCTAGACTACACGAACATTTATTACAAGACAAATCATTGCAATGGTACGTTTCTACTAAAATCGGGAATATACTATGATTGATTATGTTGGTAAAATTGCATTCGTGGACTTCTCAAGTCTTAAAATTTCCTGATATTTGCCTTACAGGTGAGAACAATCCACAATGAAATATCACGTAGGAGAATTGAGCCAACCGCTATCGAAACCATATCCGCTCTAATTACCTCAGCAATAGATCATAGAGAAAAACGAAAAATGTTAATGTGTAACTTTAATAATAGTTTCACTGCATAACATTTCAAATTATATAAATTCTCTCAGTGGCATTAATTATTGTTAATACACAAGCCTGCGAAGATTTTGCGGCATGAAATACTTTGATGAAATAAGTCGAGACAAATACCCTGATAACGGAACTGTTACTAATTTTTGCGTACAGATTTTGAACAATTCTATTATTAACATAATAAATAATAGTTTTAAAAAACTAAAACAGCACGCTTTATTAGAAAACCGAACTCAAAAATGAAAAACAATTTTAATTTCCAACACGCTTGGGATAAATTTAAAGTGGTCAACAAAAAAATCATCTCAAACACATATAGAATAAAACTGGAATTATCAACAAAAAGAAAATAATTTTACCATCAAAAGCGTGGGGTGCTTTTTATGATTTTTACATGTTCTTTTAGAGACTTTACTTTTACCAATATCTGTTTATTATCAAATATATCACTTGATATAGAGCACCCCTCGCTTTTGATGGTAAAATTATTTTCTTTTTGTTGATAATTCTAGTTTTATTCTATATGTGTTGGATATGATTTTTTGTTGACCACTTTAAAATTATCCCAAGCGCGTTGGAAATTAAAATTATTTTTTATTTTGAGTTCGGTTTTCTAATAAAGCGTGCTGTTTATTTTCTTAAAACTATTATTTATAATGACCAAACACAGCCGTGTTTCACCTCGCTATTTATCGATTTCTTTTACCAGCTCTTGCTTGTGTGATGAAGAAAGCTCCTCCTTTTTAATATTCTGAACAGGCCAGAGCATTATTTTGCAATGACTGACTCTCCAACAAATACATTTAATGTAGCAAATAATGAACAGATTCCTATGAACTTCTCACTTGATACCCGTGTGTTCAATAAAGATTTTACTGAATTGTTTATTAAAAAATAAATTAATAACCTATAATGTTGGTTACAATATACAGTTTGACGCGTTTATTTTTTTTCCGCCACTAGGGTGCTTTCTTACAATATTGCGATCGTATTTGGCAATAAATAATATGATCAAGTTGCAGTGAATGAACTGAAACATAACCAAACATTTCTGATTTTTTCAAACATTGCCGTTTACATTAAATATATAAATATTTTGAAATACCGGAAATTGTATTTAAATAATGATTTTTGAGTAAAGAGCTTAATTTCATTCGTTAAATTGTCCTAACAAACGCCACTCTTGATTTACAAATTTTCTAGATAAATTCACTCGTGACTCATGAATTTATCGATGATTTGGAAATCACTCGTGGCATACTTATGAGAATGACTCAAATTTGTTGCTTAGCAGCAGCTGACTTTCCATTTTCATTTTATTTTTTTTTATTGTTTTTCAAATCGCACAGACCTGCGAACATTTTGTGGCATGAGATATTTTAATGAATATTGGTCAAGTCAAATCCCCTGATAACGGAACTGTTACTAGTTTTTTTTCGTATCACGTACAGCTTTTACACAACTCTATTATTATCATAAAAAAATGAGAGGTGCGAGGTTCCACCACTCGTATGTCGTATATGTGTGCCGTATTAAAATATATACAAACATAAAATATAATACAAATTTATAATATAATCACTGATTATATTCAGATCAGTTTGTAAAATTGTGTTTAACTGAAGTTTGGTTCATCCTAAGACCCTATCCTTTTTTTCTTAACATCAATTTCCATTAAAAAAATGCGTTTCTTAACATCAATTTCCATCCAAATAAATAATAGTTTTAAAAAACTAAAACAACACGCTTTATTAGAAAACCGAAGTAAAAAAATGAAAAATAAATTTAATTTCCAACACACTTGGGATAAATAATTTTACCATCAAAAGCGTGCGGTGCTCTTTATCAATTAATAGGCTATATTTGATAATAAACAGATATTGGTAAAAGTAAAGTCTCTAAGAAGAAAATGTAAAAATCATACAAAGCACCCCACGCTTTTGATGGTAAAATTACTTATCCCAAGCGTGTTGGAAATTAAAATTATTTATCTTTTTTTTTTACTTCGGTTTTCTAATAAAGCGTGTTGTTTTTGTTTTTTAAAACTATTATTTATTTTTTATTTTTTACTTTCAATACTTTACAGAATAAGATAAAAATGTAAATATCTTTAAATTCAATACAATTGTAGTATGAGCTAAAAGTAATACTCTTCTAAAAAAAACCTCCCAGCCGGATTTGAACCAGCGACCCATATATTACTGTAATTATATACCACTAGAGTTCACCGCTCTACCATCTCAGCTCTTACAACGATTAACAAAAAGTCGACAAGTCCGCAACCTATTATACCATTTTTATTTTTTTGATTTTTCTGATGATTCTGGCCAAGATTTTAGAAACAAAATATGAAATTATTGTAGTGTCACGGGTCCTTTACATGTATACAAATTTTCACGTCGATCCAATGTTTCTAAGTGGGTGAAAATCGTGTTCAAAGATCCCGTTACAAAAATTCAAAGACACTTTTTTTTGATTTTCTGAAGATTCTGGCTAGGATTTTAGAAAATCAATATGAAATTATTATATTGTCACGGGTCCTTTACAAGTATACAACTTTTCAATTCGATCCAATTATTTTAAATGGGTGAAAATCGCGTTGAAAGATTATTTAAATAGATAGATAGATAGATAGATAGATAGATAGATAGATAGATAGATAGATAGATAGATAGATAGATAGATAGATAGATAGATAGATAGATAGATAGATAGATAGATAGATAGATAGATAGATAGATAGAAAGATACAGGTCAAGCTAATATAAAGCGTGTAAAAATGAGAGCGTGCGGTCCTCCACTTGTGCTGTATTAATATACGTAAACACCTAAAATATAATACAATTTTATAATATAATCACTGGTTTTAATCACACTGGTTAGTCATTGTGTTTAACTGAGGGTAGGTTCATTCAATGGCCCTCTTATAGTTACATTACACGGTTTCCGACGAAATCTGCCAAAGCAATAAGCCGCAAGCATATGCGCCTGATATTACAATTCCAATACCACCAAACAACACTCTAAGAGAGTTGTACCTGTACCCCCTTCATCTCCAGCACAGATGATGATTTCAATGTGTCCCTATAATCAGAAGAAAACAATCCGCACCCTATCAATTAACCAAAATTAAACGATTTGATACGCGCTTTGACTCTTACAAAAAGAAAATGAACTATTAGGTTCGAGATTTAAAGAAGACAATATTTTAGCTCCTGATACAACATTTTATTGGTATATACATAGTGAAGAAGAATTTTAAAAGTATTTCGTAATGGGGAGAATTAGTGTTCTGTTGTTATATACCTGGCTTCAATGGTCGCCTAGAAACAGATTATGGACCTGCAGATTGGCGTATGTCCATTGATTCTAGTATAAGAAATCTAAAGGTTGTTCTTTTGCGTAATGGGAATATATTATGCTTCAGTCCCAGTACTTGAAAGAAACACACAAACATGTGTACTATTCTAGACAAAATAAAAGTAATGACTAAAGTGGTACATGTGCTTTTACCTTAACATGTGCGGTATTATATTAAGGAAACTAGCAGCGTGTACGAAATTTCCATGTTGTACGTGCGAACGGGAGTCTAGAGCCAGGAAGCGACACCTGGAAGTTACTAATTGACCGAAGAGAAAACAACAGGTTCCAGGGACAAAATGTAATAAATCGCCCACTAGTTGACTCTGAAAAAAATATATATTGCAACCTCCTTTGCACATATAACTAGGATTAATGAAGCAATTAGCTAGTTTAGGACGAAAATGTCCCTATTTACCAATACATTGCTTACAAAATTTGCTACTGCCGGAGGCAAAAGTGACGGAAGACAATTTGATGGTCGCAGATTCGCAAACTTATTAGGGATGATGTCACTTTTAAGAAAAATGCATGTCTGACGTGGAACTATAGGCTTGAGAATCATACATGGACATGATCAAGAAATTTTGGATAATGTTAAAGATGATTAATATGAAAAATTGTAAGAATCATGCTCCACGAGTTCAGGGTACTGGGATGTAATAAGAACTTGAAGGTACACATCCTCCATTCTCACCTCAACATCTTCTAAGGAGGACTAAGTGAAGAACATGGTGAGAGATTCCATCAAGACATACAAGAAATGGAAACGAGATACCATGGTCGATGGGATGTCTCCAAGTTTGCGAACTACTGTTGCTGTTTGGCAAAAGAAAATCCTCGGCAGGAGCACTAACGCCAATCAACTCACCGTTTATTTCTTGCAAGGCTGTAGAGAAAATAGAGATCTTAAGGCATATTAGTAGTTTTTTATTTATTTGAAAGAATTGATATTGTATCAAGACTCTGTAGATATTACAGCAATTAAAATATTATGACTTACAAAAAATGCAAAAATTCATGAACATATAATTTCAACATGGAAAAAATCTTACGTGATATGAAAAAACGGTTAACATATTGAAATCAGCACACCAAAATTAGGTTTAGAGACCTATTAAACCCTGTGCCGCAGAAAAAGTTAAATTAGCAGGCCTGTGTTATTATTAATATTACTTACTCTTTTTGCATTTTTTATTGAAGTACTGATATATATATATATATATATATATAATATATATATATATATATATAATACGTAATTAAAATTACATGTTTATAAAAATGTATTGGTTTTATGATCTTGAAGAAGATTTCCGGCCGTGAAAGTCTACGTGAGTATTGGTTTTAGTTTCTAAATGAAGAATATACACATATTTTACTACATCTTAATAATATTTTATTACTTATAAAATAATACAATTTTATTTATATACCATTGAATTATGTATTATGTGTATGCATGCTGTTTGAGTGGAAAAGAAGGCCTAATTATGTCAACATATATATAAAAATATTATTATTATTATTGTTATTATTATTATTATTATTATTAATTTAAATCAGAGTATTACGTCTTGGATGAATATTTCGTCTATATATATTAGTGACCTATATGTAAATTATTCAAATATTTATGGCCCCGATATCTTTAATTAACGGAGAAGCGTGGAAAGATTTTTTTAAATGTTCTTTTTAATTTTTTAATTCTAAACCATTGAATTGCTTTCGGAAGGAAGAAATTTTATTTTATCGGTATTATGAAAGCCAAATCAAAAGTCGAACAACTTTCTTTCACCTTTCATTAAGATCAACAATATTTAAACTACACCTACATTCATTTACTAAAGTTTAGTGATCACAGTTAAGGAAATTAATATTAAATCTGCTTCTTGGATGTCTTTACCGTAATCAATTCTTCAGAATATGTAAGTCATATTATGAAGAAATTCTGTACGAATTATTTTCAAGTCCTCAATTAAGATGATGATGTTAAGGAAGAATAACTATACTTGAATAAAAACTAAACATCTGATTTCTGAGTGTATTTTCATAAACCAGAGTGTTGATGAACAAGCCAAGGTGAAGATCATATTGAGCTTGGAGCACTCTAAAAATTGTTCACAAGAGACGTTTTGATAAATATTCTCTTAATGACCATGTGCTATCTAATTTATCCTCTGACAGTAAATAAACTGTGGATTTATTCTGAATTGATTGGATGGTGACAGAAATGTTTTGTTGTGAGGCAGTTTTAATTGAATGGCAATTGTGGGATACTGTACTTGATTTCTATTAATTAAAACATTCGTTTTTCAGCTTCATGGGGAGTAAGGTAAGGCATGCCATTAGTTTTAGGTACTCATTTCAAATAGAGGCCGAGTCGACACTAGAACCATGGTACTCCCAGAAGATTTAGGCCAGTTTAAAAGTTATAATCCCATTTCAAATTGAACTCTCGATCGTAAGTTCCTGCAGATCACTCATTTATCTGTCTTCATCTATGTTACTATCACTTTAAATATTAGTGTTATTACTGCCACGACTACTATTTCTAGAATTATTATTATTATTACCATGATTTTATGTATTGTTATTGTTTTATTTATCGACGCAGTGTAACAGCTAAGGTTAATAGCATCCCAATTCAATTTTGGGCGCGAAATGACAATTTTTGTTCAGATAACTGTACATTTCATGCTGCAAGTTAATTTATGCCCCGTAAATCTATGAAACGGGACCCACGACTTTAGTTCAATTCCGAAGGAATCCGTACTAAGGATTTCTTTGAAACCGCGAACCATAGAACCAGAGACGAGTTTAATAATGACTAATCCATCAGGATCAACTCCACTAGTATTACGACGACTACTACTAATACCACTATCACCACTACTACTTACATTACTACTACTAATACCACTATCACCACTACTACTTACATTACTACTACTAATACCACTATCACCACTACTACTTACATTACTACTACTAATACCACTATCACCCACTACCTACTTACATTACTACTACTAATACCACTATCACCACTACTTACATTACTACTACTAATACCACTATCACCACTACTACTTACATTACTACTACTAATACCACTATCACCACTACTACTTACATTACTACTACTATACCACTATCACCACTACTACTTACATTACTACTACTAATACCACTATCACCACTACTACTTACATACTACTACTACTACTACCCACTATCACCACTACTACTTACATTACTACTACTAATACCACTATCACCACACTACTACTTACATTAATACTACTAATACCACTATCACCACTACTACTTACATTACTACTACTAATACCACTATCACCACTACTACTTACATTACTACTACTAATACCACTATCACCACTACTACTTACATTACTACTACTAATACCACTATCACCACTACCAGTTCTACTGCATTCGACCATGAGGAAAAAAATTGATTAGAAAACTCTAGTGTGTGATCACAGTGAGATATTAGTTTATCATATTTTGAAGTGAATAAAACAAATTGTAATTGATTATTTTTCTTTGTTGCAGGTGAGTACATCTATGTGTATACAATGGTGGTGATATTCAGGTGTAAGTATGATTTGATATCCAGGAAATCGGAGAATGAGGTTCCTAATAGTTGAAATTACGGCTCCGTGCGCAAACAGTTAGACGCTCACATCTCACCGCTACACTGGGTTCTCGAGATCGAGTCTCGGTCACTCCATGTGGGTTTCGTGGTGGAAAATATAGAGCTTATGCAAGCTATTCTCTGAGTTTCTCACGTTTACCGTACCACAAATTTCATTTCACCATTTCTCCATCTCATATCATCCATTTCGTTTCATTTCATTCATCTTCCCCTGTGACGGTGCATTAATCGTGGTGCGGCCGGCACACTTGTCGCTCAAAGACCTGCATAATGTAAGGCATTAATCTTATCTCGTCCTCGACCCGAACCTTAGTTGGACACGAATTGAAGATATTATTATATAACTTGGAGTGAATTGTTCTGTTATATTTTAAATCAATTAAATTATAAAGTAAGGAAAACAGTTCATTTTTTTCATATGTACAGCCTTTGAAAAAAAAATGATGGCGAAACTCTTGATGATGAAAAGTTAAAAAGAGTTTTCAGGAGCGATTCACGCCAGTACGTTGTTACATGTTCTGACTCGTTTGAGTATAAAAGCGGACGGTGTAAGTTTTTCTTCATGCAGCATTCGTATCGTTCGCTTCAGTGGAGCAGTCGGTGAGATGCTCTTTTTCCGACGACGCAGGCCCACGTTCGATTCTGGTCGGGTATATTTTTTATTTTTACTATTTACTATTATTTAATAACGTCGCTAATATTCATAATGCCTACATGTTTTCCAGGCTTCGTAATATAAATAAATTTGTATATATCTGTATGGAAGTATTCCCGGTCGGAACAGGCTCCTGGGTGAGATTTTTTCGGGGTTTTTCCTCACCTGTAAGATAAATGTTAGGAAGCGTAGGGCCCAACGGTCCCGGAAAATCATGCGGCCATCATCCTTATCATTATCATCATCATTCTACACCGGTTTGGAAACAAACGGGAAGCTACTATGCCTACAGTTCCCTAGTAAGACTGCGAAGCAAGTATAAAAATGCTATGATTGCAGAGAAAGACCTGCCCTTGGGCTGAATTACTATTAAATGGAATATATGGAAATAAATTAATTAAAGGAAATAACTCATATATGTACACACACACACATATATATATATATATATATATATATATAATGAATAACGATTGTAATGTCTCATTACTTTGTTTAGAAAACACGTGGCATAATAAATTATTTATTTCCATTGCTAATAAAATGCGTCTGATTAATTTAAATTGAGTTAATATCTAATTTAATTATACAAGTCCTAAACTACTGCATCACCTCATACAGACAGTTTCTAGGAGAGATGGTTGTGGTCTAGTGGAGCTTCTGTTTCTCGTGCATGAGGTCGCGTGTTCGATCCTTCTATCTTTTTTTTTTCCCTCGTTCTTATTTCATTTGATTTTCTTTCTCTGTTTTTCATATTTTATTTACTTTGTTTTATTTTCATTATTTACCGCATTACTTATATACACGAAATTGTTTTCCATTGCACGACACACAACGAAATATAACGGATTTAGTTTCTCAAATAGTTGATATTTGTGAACGAAATAGCCGATCTCTGATCATGCGCAGTGACTTTGTTCTGAGAGTTGAAAATTATCTGTGAGCCATCAATTATTTCAAAGGCTATACTTATGGGGATATATGGAGAGCTTATGTCCGTGCGGCCATGAACCTCCGGGTTCGATAGTTCTAGTGAGTTAGCTAGTACATAAATATATTTTTCTTTATTTACCTTAATTTAACCTCTCCCATTGTAGGGACTTCTATATGTTCCACGCCATCCTGGTCTTACAGGTACACGACCTATTGGGAGAAAAATTCACATATTTAAACCTTGCAAATTGCATTTTCATATCTGCAAATATCTGACAGTTTACGGTTTCTTCACGACACGTACATGATGATTACCATCATCTTTATGAAGTTAATATTGCGTTAGTTTTTCACTGCCTGTTTCATTGTGGCTCGCATAGGTGTTTATGTTCTTGCCATCATTTCCTTGTCGGATCATGACTCTTACTTACAGGTATATATTTTATTAAAATCTACTTTTAGTTTTTCCCAAATATCTGAATATTTTAGTAATCACACTTTTAAAACCTTATAATGCTCTTAAAATGTGTTTTGTCCCACTTCTATGTTTTGTGCATAATTTTTGCTCACGATCAACGTTATGCTTCTATAGATGGAGTATAGGTAAGACAATAGTGTTATATTAACGAATTTTTTATTAAAAATATCTGCCAAAGTGACTAAATATTCTGCCAATCGATTAGCTGACTTTTGTAATTTAATATACACATTTTTGTTACGCTTATTAGATATTAGATTTCCTAGATAAACAAGATTAGTACTTATCCTATTGGTTCTTCACTTATGAGGTAATTGTCTTTAGTATGAATGTGTGTATGATCTCCGTGTTATATTGTCTCGGATGAGACCCTGACATTGAGCTGATCACTCATTCGGTCGGACCCCCCATGTCCTTGTGTGTCAATAAAGTATGTGACGTAAAAAATACCTCTAAGATAAGAGGTTAAAGTTAAAGTAAGTTAAAGGAATATTTGCCGAACTTTTCGGACTCTTTTATGTAATAAAGAAGGGGATTATGCAATTTCTTCATAAAATCCTCTTGCAAGTTAAACAAAAATAGAAATACAGGATTTCACACTTCAAAACATTCCTCGAATACGTTTTTCTTAACCCTTAATGGGGAGGTAATGTGTTTATATCACTCTATTCTGACACTTTCATATATTTTTGAATAAAATATAATCTTGTTTTTTTTTATTTTTTAGTACCTTCCTATTAATATCTTAAATTCGTGATTTCATAATTATGTCCACACGAATACTGTTCGTTTAGCCTAGCATAGCCTTGAGATTTTTGGAAGAGCAAGTTCGCCTTTTATGAACACGTACACGCTCTACACCCGCCAGCCCAATTTGATCTAGGTACCCACTCGGCAGCCGAGCACAATTAACGTGCAGGGCCCGTGGCATGACACTTTCGGCAGTTTTAGGGACTTAAATGCCCTGTTCAGCTCATTGATATATATTTATTCGTCGATATTTGAGTAATAATCCTGCCGCCAGTCGCAACTTGCCGTAGATCAGGAGACAAAGATCCAGTGGTAGGCCATCTGGATCCATGGGATACCTTGGGATACCTCGGTCAAAGACCATACTCCCAAGTCCCAGTATCTTGTCCTCCCTATCTTGTTCGCGTCCACGTTCAAGATTCTCGGCTTAAAACCAACACCTCAGGGAGAAGGTGTTGGAGTCGCAACTTCAGGGAAATTGCTGAGCTACATAGTACGTCAGGTCGCTCATTCATGACGATCCCACAGTTGGTCCACGGGCTCTTCGAGCCTAGCCGGGAGGACTGCTGTCGCAGATCCACCGACCGTTCCCTTGTTCTACCTCCAGGGACGCTTCCTGCAGCCGTTGTGAGACCGTCATGGGCTTAAATCCTCAAACCGCCCTGCAGTGTGAAACTTTAGTACATCCAGATGCTCATCTTCTGGCGACCCCCCACAGTTTGTCCACGAGCCCGTAGGCTTAGCCGGGAACCATACAGTTGCTCCCCTCTGCCCCCAGGGACGTGTCCTGTTGCAGTTGTGGTCCAGCACGGAGTTCGCAAGCTCCATCAGTTGAGCGATAGTACGACAAGGCGCTCAACTCCTGTCGACCACACTAATGGTTCACGAGTCCTTTGGAATTAGCTGGGAGGACTGTCTAGCAGATCCACCGACCGTTCCCCAGTGCACCAGCTGGGGACGTGTTTTGTTGCTGAAGTGGGTCCAGCCTGAGCATTAGTACATCAGGTCTCTCAACTCCTGACAACCTCACAGATTATCCTTGGGTCACTCGGTCTCGGAGTCGGCGCTAATCCCGCAACCCAAAAGGCAGCGCTTCCTCCTCCTCCGAGCTTACTGACCTGGTGGTAATTCGCAGCATTACGCCCGGTATTGTTCCAACCAGCCCATTCGCAAGACTAGGCCTGTCGTGCAGCTGCTGTGAGTCCAGCACACTGAGTAAAAGTAGGCATCCAAGGGTGCTCATCGCCCATGGGGCCCCCACAGAGGTCCTCGGGTTCATTGAACCAAGAGAAAGGAGCTTCTGATCTCCAGTCTCCCACCGCTTCGCCGCGGCGGCCGCTGATCCCGCTGTGGGCCAGGATAGGTGAGCTTTAGTACAACAGGGCGCTCGTCTCCTGTTGACCGCACTTACGGTCCGCGAGTCCATCGGACTTGGAAGGGAGGACTGACTAGCTGATCCTCCGACCATTTCCCCACTACGCCACCGAGGGGACGCGATTGGCTGCTGAAGTGGGCGCAGCACAAGCTATGTAGTACGTCAGGACGCTCGAGTCCTGACGACCTCACAGATGGCTCGCGGGTCCGGTCTGGACCTAGCCGGGAGGAATGCAAAGCAAACCACCGACCGTTACCATATCAGCCACCCGGGGACGCGCCCTGTTGCTGTTGTGAGCACAGCTGTGGTCCGATAAACGGACCCCCGGGGCCAGTGGTCGACATGAGTAAGCCTTGGTACGTTTGTCATCATTGATGTGCAAATTGATGTTCTAGACCGCCAAGAGGAAAACCGCAGCAGCCACTGCCACCACCGATCCCCGAAGGTTCTCTCGCGGGATGACTATAGGCCCCATCAAGAATCGACTGACCGTTCGTGATATTTTGAAATTGGAAAATAATATTCGGAAAATTTTAGTTTACTGGTGGAGATTAGGGGACCACTCCGACATTAGCCTTAAGGGAAAGCACCGAAACCCTTAGCAGAGTGGCTTGTATTTAATGAAATTAATAAAAATAAATGTGGAAAAATCAATAATTTAATATAAAATACATATCGAAATGATCAGTTTCTTCGGTTCTCTGGTGAATTAGCCGGCAGAATCACCTTTTGTAGGTGCGTTATGTCGCATCGTTTCTTAATCAAATGTTGTCATACTGTCTACTAAGTAGGAGAGTTTTTTATAATCCAATTCAGTAGATATGACTGTTGAATCTGGATGAGATAACAGTTGCTTAACTAGTTTGTCCACGACTTCATTCATGATTAGACAGTCTCTTCTAGAGTGGGCAGTTTACTCTTTGTCAACAGAGCCATGGCAGTCTGAGAGCCTAAAATTGCGTATTTAGTTTCGTGTGTGATTTCGGAGTCACACAGGTCCTCGAGTTCCAAGGCCTTGTCTTCCTGAGTCTTTCTAGGCCCTGTACGTCACTTCTTTTTTTGTCTAGTGTTTTTTACAGCAACTGGTTTCTGGACTGGCTCAGGTCGAAGGGCGACTGGCACTACCGGACCTGTGCTGTTGGGCGAGGTAGCCGGAACAAGCTCAACTGATACCACCTGTCCACTGGTAACAGACGTGACCTGAATTACCTTTTTATTTAGAGCTTTCAATCGCCGGTATGGTTCTATTTTTACCTAATGATGGTAAATTCGGAACAGTTTCACTAACTCACTGGCCTTGGGCCCATCCTCCAGAATGACCGCAAACATGGGCAATGGGCTCCTGGTCTTGCCGGAAGTCATATTGCCAAACTTTAAGGCATCGAGCCCATTGACCTTCAAGTTATCCCGGATGTGGTCTGAGTCCACGCAGGATTCAATGCCTGTTCAGACGAAGTTGCGAGTAGTAGTCCGTTTTATTATACTTTCCACTTTGTAGGGGATGTTTCATTGCTGTAAGAGCAGTTGGTACTTGGTTAAGGCTGAAATTGAATTCCGCCTAACCCTTGTCCCGAGCTTGGTCTTCTCGCAAATGTGCATGCAAGAGACTCGGATTTTGCGAATTTCTCATACGCTTCTGCCAGTTAACAGGTATAAACCTGAAGTGCCAACAGGGAAAAGCTCTTCGATTGGATGGGATGCGAGTCCTTCGTCTTCAAGCCTTCAGACTCCTCACCATACTCACTGAACGTTTCCAAGAAAAAAAAATGTTTAACGTGGTGAAGTAATTGTGCCACCCCACCTCCCCCCTTAAGTTTCAAGGAACAATACTTTTTTAAAACCAGTTTCCACAGGTATTTCAGTGCGTATGTTTTATGTAGTATTTAATAATCCTTGTAATTAATTGGGTCTATACCTGGTGAATAACGGTAAATAATGAAAGTTATTGTAGGTTTATTCGACCATAATTGTTTCAAGAATCTTTATTACGTGTCTATTGAGAAAATAAAAACACATAAATATAATCGTCTTTATAGAATTTAAAAGACCATTATTATATTTGTAAACTTGTGTGCAAAATTTTGAATGTTGTATCTGAATGGACTGTAAACTTTTTTACTCTTTCTTGACGACCAATTACCTTGCAGAACGATCTTAGTTCAGCTCGGTTAGGATACGGATAGGGGATCCCTTATGATGGATTAAAGATTGGTTATATATACTCCGCACTAGGGTTCTCGGGTTCTTTTGGGATTCGGTGATCAAGGACAATTTATCTCAGGTACAACAAAGGACTTACGTGGAGAGCGACACCAACAAAATAAACTAATTTAGCGTCGTTAATTACATATTTATTCAATTTTCACACGATTACTCTGTTGCTTGGCTCCCGGCAGGAATAAATTATTCGACATTCGGAAATTTATCCCTTCCGAGTAACGACCAATTCATTTGATATAATATTATAAAATGTTCTGCTGAGTTAAAATATAACTAACGATCGAATAATGTTTCAGCGATTCTAAGCTCCGAGATGTGTCTGTCAGTGTGCGGTATCGCCGTGTTTGCGCCGAATGATCTTGCAGAAAAGTCACTGCTGAACTTGTCGCAAAACAAAATATATCACAGACAGTGTGTGAGAGTTGAATTATTTGAACACGTCCTTAGGGTGACACGTAGGCAGAAATGGACTTATATTATTAATGGCCAGTCTAGCTACACTTGTTGTCATAGAGGAATGAAATTTTGCATGCATATTTTTCACTGCATCTTATCACACTGTGCTTTATTACAATCACTTTGTCACATTATTGTTTTAGGTGCATTAATTTTTATTTTTAATACATTGTGTTTACTATGTACCTTTTTTTTTCTCAGTATCCCTTTGAATAAAATGCTTGAAGATTTGATTATATATATATATATATATATATATATGATTAAAAATACAATTTTTATATCTTTACTCATTGATTTTTAAATGCATTTTAAATTCGAACAAACAATTTTGCTTCTAAATGCAGTACTTTTCACATGACAAGACCCAACAATGGCTCTAGAAGAAAATAACTGCACCAAAATAATCACAATGGTAGCATAAAACTGTGTACCAAATTTATTGACATATTTCGAGTAGTTTCTGAGAAAAAGGTACATAAAATCTGAAAATTAATAAACTGAGAAAACGAGGAAACAAAATGAATTTTAGTTTTGTGGGCACAACTTACTTAAAATCCTCCATTATTATAGTCTTCATCCTCTTCCTGGTCTTCTGCAGCCCTTTTCTTCCCTCATTCCTCCATCTGACCTGCTGGACTAATTTTTCAGTCATAACTTCAGCAAAGTTGATGCGCTGTCTGTCGACCCATTCCAAAAATTGCCTCATAAACACTCCTGGAGTGATTCCTAGCTTTTCTAGGACCAAAAGTCTTGCTATATTTCTACCATTAAATAGAGTTGCAGCATCAAAAGTTGTTATTCTAACTACTAGATTAGACACAAAAGTTGTCTTTGGGCATCTCTTCAAATGAGAAAGTTGAAAAAATCGTTTCGATTCAGAGTTTTGCCATGTAGGCATTTTCTCAGAAGTTCTGGATCACAAAGTGATATATTGGTTAGATTGTCAACATTATCTCTTCTGGAAGGCTGTTCTTTTGTTCTTTTTCTCCAGTTTTTTGTTTCATTTTATACTTATACCATGTCTCAGGGCAAAGACCATGTTGAAAGTTGTCATCTGTTGATGAGTAATGAACCCAAGTTACCCACACAGCTTGTTTCATAGACTGAATATTATTTACATTCCATCTAATAGCATTGTCATTGTAATTCTGCAAACTATCAATTATTTTCTTGGTTAGTCTGTTTTTTCCCCAATTGGCTTTCCATCTTTTAGAACTTTGCCCTTATTTTGTTCTACAAGTCTCTGCAGTCTTCCACCCATTCACTTTTGAATATGACCAGTACAAAATGAGCACTAACAAGGACAAGTTATTGCATCAGACTGTAATGTCAATCTATAATTCTATATCCACTGTTTATTTCATCAGCACTCCTTTGTACATTTATACCTGAATCAATTTTACTCATGGAAGCACTTGGAGGGGTCTGTGACTAACGAACTCTAACCTCTCCTGTACTCTTACGCTTTGTATTCAGAATTTGAGACTTCTTTATTTTTCTGAATATTCGTTCAGACCTTCCCATTATTAATATGAATATTTACAGAGTAAAGATAATCAAAATATACTTCACAGAGTTTCAAAATGGTAAAACCTCACACTACAACAAAATAAATATGTGCTAACCATGTGCTAGCATAAAGTATAAACAAGAACCTTCTGCATAAAGTCTGATGTGTATTAGATTTCTGTCTGTTCATAAATTACATATAGTGCCTCCCAGATAATGTACAAAATAAACAGTAAACCTGCAAAATAAACAGTAAAATAGAACACAGAACCAAAGATAAGAGCAAGCAGGAAAAGAAGGAGGGCGTGGCAGATGGCACCATCTTGTAATTATTTTTTTTAAAGCATAATCAATTTGTATTGAGTTATGAAAATTGGGGAAATTATAGTTGAATACCTAAATATCAAAATATGAAATAAGAAAACAGATTTGTTTTAGGATTTTCTGCCTACATGTCACCTTAAATAGGATACGTTTCCTCCTTCCAGATAATTAATTCTTCCGAAACACCTACAAATATTGTTCTTAGTATTTCTGATTGGCTACCTGTGGACTTAACTGACTACAGTTATTGTACCTTCAATGGGATTATTTTCGAATATTCTTAAATAACAACCCTACAGCGCTTTCAAATTTATTTCCAATCCTTACCCGGGTTTTCCCATGACATTGGCGTTGAATCATTTCCAGCTAAAGTCCGCAAGTCTGGTGAACCTGGCAAAAGTAGTTACTCATCTTAATTTGACGTGGGTCTATTTCTTGTCTCAAATTACGCATTCCAAGGGGCACATCTCGGAAGGTAGAAAGATTTTCTATTATTTCTTAAGAATTCAGCTTGTCTTAACCATGTATCCAGAATAGTAATTCAAACTTTGTTCCCATTATGGGGTGGCTACTTTTAGCAAAGATATGTTTGAAAATTATACTTATCTTCGCGTTTGCTGTCACATGTCTCTATTCTTATGGAACAGATGCTATCAATGTAGCTCAAGATTACAGTAAAGTGTTTCCCACAGATTGATGACCCGGTTTAATTTTTGGATAATAATACTTTAAAAATGAATATTAGAATGTTTTGATTATGCTCTTTGATTCTCATCTTAATAATAGTATTGTACAGCTTATGGAATTTGAACTAGTTTGATAACAATAATGATGCTATTATGTTACTTAGTTCTTGAGCCACCTTTATTTTAATGCATGGGATATTTGTATAAGCCTATATATAATTTGATATAAATTATTACGGCTGACGGGGTCTAAATCTTGCCTCAATCTGCAAATGCCAGAATAATATAAGTCGGGTTAGGATTCATGTATTTGCCTTCAAGGGGAAAAAATGCCCTGAAATTTCCCAACTGTATGTATTAATATAAGATTTATTTCATTCAGATATGTTTCTCTATAGTTTAAAATCTCTTACATTGTTAATGTTTACATATTTTATCGTCGTACAGCACACTAAATCAATTTAATAAAACTGACGAAATATTACAAATTTTTACATCACCATAATTTTATAATTATCTTAATTCCTAGAACATTTAGCTATAACAAAGATACTCTAGTTCTAGATACATACAGTAAACATATTTGTAAATTATGTACAGTTTTGATGTCACCGTTTTTTAAAGTCATTCTTTCTGGGTGTTTTTACCACACACCACCCCAGTTGAGTAACATTCTATCACCTCCCTACTGAAGGGTTAATAAAATACACTTACAATTTATATTAACATATTTGGCGTGGTACAGCGGCAGCTCTTGTGATTTTGAAACAAGTGTACAAACAAAAACTTTGTTTTTGGATTTCCCTTAATCAATCAGTAGATATAATTTTTAAATTGCCTTTTGTTGTTCTAATTCCATATTCCATATTACAAAGACAAGTATGTACTCGATGATATAATAAGGTATCTAAACTATTAATTGCAGCAGATGTTCCTCTCCGTTCTTCAGTAATCACGCGTATGCTCTTCACTTCTTCTTCTCCTACCTCCATTTTAATCTTATCGATATTTTTTTTTACATTTTAAGATATTATTACTGTTATATGTAATTTGGTTTACTGTCACCATGGCATGGCGCCCAATCAGGTAGCTCTATTATTGCCAGGGTTATGTTTAGGAAATTGAGTTTTGCAGTCCAGAATGAGTGAGCGGAAATATTTTTTTAAAAAATTTTATTACAAAACCCTTAGGAAGAAGGAGGTCATTAAGTTGCCATACCATTGGTGTCCGTGGACCACTTTTATCATTCCGAGATTCACATGTTCAAACACAGTCGGGGTTATTGGATTTTTAAGAGCGTACAATCCTGAATATAGGTTCCTTCGGAAGGAAAATATAGCCGTGGGTACGCAAAATGTAACCCGAATCAAACCTCTGAGCAAACTTTGCGCAACTGTTTCATACAAAGGTTTCAGTTGTAACCTTGGTGATTTTAGCTGCTAAATAGCGACTGTAAATAAAATATATCAACTTACGTATTTAGGAATGCCAATGCCTACGTGGAATGTATATACTTGCAACACATTAGTACGTAAAGCACATTTTTATTTTTAAAATAAGGGATTCACCGTTTAATGAGAAACACATGTTTTTGAAAGTCAAACTATTTGTTGTTGTATAAGTATGTTGATTCTTATATGTTTGAAATGCAAATGTAACTCTTCCTAAAAATTGGGCTCTGTACACAACAGATATTACATTATACTACTGTAAACCTTAATAACCTAGCATTTATAAAAAATCGAATAACTCTGTAATTATCAATTTCCGGACTCATGTTGTAATACACATTTCTTATTCTCTCCATATGAGGACCTCATTCTTGAAATTTTACCGTTGAGTTATGTTACACCCTGTATTATGATATGCATATTATTAATTTTTAGTTACAAGAATGAAGAAAAATAAAATAAATTAGATAAACTGAATGCCTGTCTAAGAGGACATATATTTAATGGAACATTGAGTGTTACGATATTTTTGTATAAATTCAAAAAGCTTCATAAATGTAGACCTATTTTGCATTTTGAGCAAATGAATTTAGGCTTCCCAGCGCAATATGCACATCTTCATGGTGTATCATTTTCCACAGACCAGTGATATTGGCCATCAAACCTCAGGTCGTGTGAAGGTGCTGGAGTCTATTAACCTTTAATGCGAAGGAACTGCATATTTTTTTACCAAGGTGATGGCAAGTTGGAGCCTAAACTTCAGCAGAGTTACTGAAGAGTTCTCGTTATTTAGCTTTGTATGAAGTATCCATGCATTTACAACACTGACATCTAGAATGTAAGGCAAAGATAGGCCACCGTCATTTCTTCTTCCTCATTCTAGATAAATATGATGAAACAAATTGGTCCATTTGATCAACCCCCCCCCCCATTCCTCTAATGCAGGATGAGAATACCTTGGGCTGAGGTACTTGAATCTTGACCTTTTTACAATTTGACCACCTTGAAGTGTGGGTTACACTGAGGTCTTTAAAGTTTGGGCCAACAGGTAAAACACTGTTGTCATTCCAGGGGATAAGCATTACATCATCGGAACTTCTATAGTCGTAAGTTCCTCTATCTTTTTTCTTCATAATTGCTTTATGCTTCAAAGGATATTTATCTACTCTATTTTCTCTCAGACTTGCAGTAGCACATATCTGAGAAAGATACTGTAACAGTTTGACAGAGGTAAAATAATGGTCAAAAATATTGGGAGGAACAGCAGCTGCATCAAGCAAGGACAAAACAATCTCTCTTCCAAGTCCAAACTACCTTTTTGTCCTTCTTTCACTATATAGAGTTGAATTGCAACCAAGTATCCACTACTAGAACACAAAGAACAATTTTAAAATCCAAATCAAGGGGGCTTTCCTCTGATACGTTACTTCGCGTAGCTTTTACCATAAAATGGTGTACTTTTATCTATAGATAATTATTTTTCAAGTCCACCATGTTCCTTGAAAGGCGCTCCAAGTTCATTCAATAGTGGTCTGACATTGTATAATCTAACACTTCCATCGCGTTTAAAGTAGTCATTGAGGTGATATATACTTTCGATACGGTTGCAACTTATGGTATATGAAAGAAGCGTTGGCACGTCATTTTCTCTGGACCAGTACATACGTTTGTAGGGATATTTAGCATATCAAGACATGAGAATACCCCCTGTCAAAACTAACAATTCTGCTGTGGTAAGTCCGAGGTTGAAATTGATTTTCTGTGAGGCATAGAGGTTAGACAGGACACAACATATAATTCAATAATTCTGGTGTAAAGAACAAGGAAAAAAATAACCCAGTAACACAATTATTTGCTGGTCAGAAGGAGAGAGGGGAAAACACCGATTTATTCAAAGAAAATACAGATAGAGTTTTCTTCCAGCTAGGTGCTTTCATCCTGATAGTACTCTCTTCAGCGTAATTTGCCCTACTCTGAATTGTGTCATTCACGTTGTCACTTTCCTCAGGTACGAAATTAATCGGCATGTAGTTTTCGTTTTGAGAAGTAGTGGGGGTATTTTGAACTCAACCTATTTCTTCTTCAATATTGTCGTTGCACACAAACTGAACCTCAGGGATAGCATGGAGCATTCGACGGCCGAGGACGTTGAGATTCGCTTCAATCTCATCGTCAGATTTATCCCTGTCCTCGTCGGTGAATAGGCCATCTTCAGGTGTACAAACGTATACAACACCCTCCTGCCCTTCACTTTCTAATATTTTAAAGATTTTGTTCGTGATAATAAATAGAAATATATAATTATGAGATTAGTTTATTTACACTAAAATACTTATTTTATAATGATATATTGAGACAAATACAAGAAAAGTACTGTGATCAGTATATACATGACTAACCGATTTACGATTTATCACGTTAGATACGACAATGCAATATAAAAAATGTTGAAGCTAATTTATATTCACAGAATCACATGTACATTTAATATGGTCCAGACAGCATGATGTCCTTTTTATAAGACACTCAAATATATTTTATCATTGTGATAATGATAATTTTATGAAACTGATTATTTTATAGCAATAAAAGAATTATAGTATGTACTTAACCATTAGTGTGAAATATAAGCAAACCATGTGATAATAGTATTGTAATTAAACATTTACTCACCCTCTGTGCACAACATCATACTCTTTTCCCGCCATTTAAAAAAAATACCAATTACAGTCAAATAATCAACTTTTGCAACAATCTGATAAAAAAATATTAGAATACGGTCTCAAAGGAATTCAATAAAACTTCAAGAAATGTCCCTATATTATTGCCGACTTATGAAAAAAAGTATTCCACCATCTTATATAAGTACGCTAAGCACTGATGGCTTAACGTCAGAACTGCATACTGGAGATATGAACTCCATTTAATTGTCTGAGAGTATAATAGCGGATTGCCTCAAATGTTTTTCCACAAATCTTAGAATTTGTTACAATTATATATTAATCGGTTTATTTATTTACTTCTATTTGCAGTAAACCTAATAATTTTAAAGTGTTAATGTTATTAAATTATTTTCAATATGTAAAGTAAAGTGGTCCCATTACAGGTCTTGGGAGGTTCGTGAGGTAGTGGCAGGTTGTTAGGATATCAGCTGTGTTATTAACCCTGCGTGATGGCCGCCTTTATCCCCTGATCAAGCGTCTGTCACTCATTTCCCTTAGAGATTGAGTCGATACTAGGACCATTATCCCGCCAGAAGGTTTCGGTCAGTTTAAAAATCCTGACCACCCGACCTTCTGGTTGTAGGATATTGCCTTAACCAATTACGCTACACAGTGTCCCGATCAATACGTAAGATCATATTTATTTAGAACATAAAATCCTATAATTTGATGACCCACACATACTGTGTTATTTAATCTGAAGTTTATACGAACACCAGACGAAAAGGACCTCACAAAAAAGCCTAAAATTGAGAAATATTAATTTTACGTTTTAATGCAGTCAGATTCGCCGTATTATTTACAAGTGAAAAATATTTTAATATTTGTATGATGGTTGTGAAAATAAATTACTTAATGTGTGGCGACATATCTTCTTTTTTTTTTATTCAGCCACTCTATTCTTCTCTTCCTATCATCTTTATGAGAAAAGACAATCCTTTTATGGACAATTTATAATGTTTTACTCGGTTTTCCAAAAAAAATCCCACGGTTTTTCCGAGCGCCTCTATGTTGTAACAGTTTGTTTCTATATTTGACCAACATTTGAGTAATCCCAGGTTCGATTCAAGGCATTGATATACCACACACATTCTTCTTTCGATGTAGCATCACAACGATGACAACTGAGTAACTACTTTTCATCAGAAGTAGCGAAATCCGGATAATAGGAATGAAAAGAAGGTAGAGGGAATACGTCCTGTTAACCCACGTGACTCTCTGTACTGTTACTGTTAGCTGTATGATATTACCTTTAATCAACTGGCGTTTAATGGATTTATTATATTTACTTTTATCTTTTCCATTATCTTCATTGTCACTTGAAAATTATATGGAAATTCCACTACTGTCGGAGCTATTTCTGATTTATTAATATGTTAACGGCACACTATTTTGAACTGTCACTATCAAAATACAGCGAAATCGATAATATATTGAAATACTTCTTCGGAAGTGGACACTAACTTACAGTAAAGAGAACAATATCTACCTGAACTGGTAATCCAAACTATCACTATTCTATTCCCGGTTCAGGCAGATATTTTTACCATTAATATAGAATGTGATACCGTGGCGCAAGAAGACAGACGCTCGCCTCTTACCGTTGGGATCCCGAGATCGAGTCTCGGTCACGCCATGTGGGTTTCGTGGAGCTTGGGTGGGGGTTTCTTTCTCCCGTTTTCCCCTGCCAAAATTTCATTCCACAATTTCTCCATAATCATCTCATCCATTTCATTTCACTTCATCCATCTACCCCTGTAATGGTGTGTCAGGTGTGGTCGGCCGGCACCCTTATCATTCACAGACATCTACTTGTAGAAGTACATCTCATCTCATCCCTCAACCCGACCTAGAGTAGGACACGAGTTGAGGATATTAATTCATATGAAATGCGATATCTTAGCTATGTATAACAATCTACTTATTTCGATAACTTATAGTAATACTTAGTTTACATTTAACGAAATAATCTGGAATTGAAACAAGATGAAAGCTGTAATTAGAGACGAGTTGGTCTGCAGTAACTTGCAAAGTCCATTGGTCTGTCCGTCAGACCATGCAGTATTTATTCTCTCACAGCCCTACTCTCTGCCATGCTCTCGGTTCCACATTAAATTTACGCGAATTATTTAATTCCATTAAGTTGGAAGCATGGCAATGAAGCGTAACACTGCACACAATACAGAAGGAAATGAAGCTGGAGAAGGCGCAGGTAGTCCCGAAATTGACCTAGATATGAGATCCTTCACCGGTGTCATTACATTATAGTCTATATTAAACTAGCTAATGACCGGTGTGCGCTGCTACGCCTAAATATTTTATTATTATTTTTTAGTTGAATAAGTAAAAAGAAAATTTGGATAACACCTAACTCGGTTTATTTTAATGACATACTGAATTTCCTCGTGTTACATCGTAAATTGCGAATGCTAGAGCGATTTTAAAGTGTTCGTTTCATGTGAAATCCAACACCTAATGGATTTAGAGCATAATAGAGAGTGGCTTCAAACTCGCCGTATCTGAAAACCTGGATTTAAAAATGTATATTTTGCGACGAAACAAACATGACGGTTACTAGAATAAATATTCAATTTAGGATTTAAGATAAACCCTAACTTACAATTATCATATATCACTGGTTTGTCGATAACACCGACCTCAGTTTGTTTTAAGGCATATAGTAAGTTTCGTTTTGAAACATCGAAAATTGCGTTCGCTAGAGTAATTTTTAAATTTCGTTTCAGGTGAACTCCTACACCTCATAGTTTAAAGCATAATAGATAGTGGGTAAACATTCGCCGTACCAAATGCAACATTGTGTCAAAATTTAATGTAAAATGGCCGACTACTTTTCGAGTATAGCTAGCTCAAAGATATACACGTTGAATTTATATATTCTATATAAAGCTGTCACTCCTATTGCTTCAACGCCGTAATTGTTTAATATATTTTCACTTACTTCAAAAGAGAAATAAAAAACTCATTCTGATAAAATAGATCAATACACTAGTTACAGTAAATTACATACACCGGTTACACCAAATTTCCACACTGATTGTTCAATGTTATTTTTCCAGGCTGTTCTTAGTTTTCCTTTTCTGCTCCTCCTTTCAATTTTCCATGTATGGACGGCATTTGATAGTCTTCCATCCTGCATTCTTCTTACGTGTCCATACCATGTTAAACTTCTGTGTCCAATCTCATCCATTATACTTCTTTCTGCATTCATTCATTTTGTAATATCTAACAATAATAATAATAATAATAATAATAATAATAATAATAATAATAATAATAATAATAATAATAATAATAATAATAATAGTAATAATAATTCCCAATAAATTATTTCAACTCTTACACAAGAAGCCTACAGAAGAGACAATTTTGTCTTCGTATCGTTTCGAGGAACATTTTATAGAAGTTGTCTACCACTGCCCTGACCCAATATTCACTGCGATTGCGGAAGATTGCTGACTGGAAGATGTGAAATGTAGTAATCATATAAATATGTTAAATGACCCTAGTCTAGTCTATACACGTATATCTTAATTTGGGGACAAAGGTGCTCCCTAGCGGTAATTATACAACCATGCCAATTTTAGTTTTGCTTAATTTACTTACAGATGTCTGGAAGTGATATGTAGTTAGCATATTGTCTCAAAGAGACATCTAGTGGGCAACTAGGGTATAACTTAGATGGGCAAGACAGGTAATGTTTTGCTCAGATATACTAATGTACGCTTGAGAATCCTTTATGATCCCGAAAATATTCAAACTCAGGAGGCACGTATTAAATGCCACTCCTGGAGGACTTTGACCTCTGTATTTTTCCATCCTCAGTTTGTCGTATTCATCCTAAATTAAATTTACCTACGCGCTGAGAGAGAGAGAAGAGAGAGAGAGAGAGAGAGAGAGAGAGAGAGAGAGAGAGAGAGAGAGAGAGAGTACTAATAACCAATTAATTCCTTAAATCTTAATTATCATTCCATTTTTGTTCGTCACAATAAATTGAGAATAATAGAGCCAATAAAATAATTATAATATAAAACACGGCAAAAGTAATCGAAAATGATTATATGCTATAATTATAGAGTTGCTCCAATTAACATTGTCTTTTAGTTCATATTACTTTTACACTACTTTAATGAGGTAATAAAAACAATTTTACCACTTAATTGAAAAATTAGCTATTTTGTAAAAAGCTATGTAAAATAGAATAAAAATGATTCTCGTATTGCACAAATAAAAATAAGAAAACTTAAAATAATTTTGCGCATATTTTAAGAATGTAGGTTTATCACAAGCTTTTTTTAGTCCCGCGGCGTAGGCGAGTGGTTAACGCAAGAAGTCTTGGCGCAAAGTTACGGGATTTGCGCTGGTTAGGGTTTCTATGGGGGAAGGAATTTCCTCATGGAACGTCGGCCAGTATGGGTTCCTAACCTGCATAATGAGGAATTTGGGTAGCTACATTAAGTAGCGTCTCCAGGTTGAGAAAAACTGTTATAACGTATGGGGACGCTACATGCTGACCACATTCACCCCTGCACTGGCAAAATGATCATCTAACTCTATGATTAACACATGTAGACGTGAGGCCAACAGCCTGATGGTAGGCCAAGAGCCTTGTAAGCCTGTCGCACCATATATTTTTTTTATGATAAGAGTTAGCAATTGAATAGTTACCCCGAAAACAGATTTAACCAATAAACCCATGACTTGTTCCGCTATTTTATTACATATAGATCACTATTCACTTGAATGCCAACTATTAAAAATAAATAAAACAAGTTTGGAAGAAAACAATAATAGTTTTATCTGCACATGCCGTGATATTCTCCGATAGATCTTGTCATTTACAGACCTCTATATAAGGGGTTAATCTCCTCTCATCCCTCGACCCGACCCTGAGTTGGACACGACTGGAGGATACTTATTTATCATTAAGTTAAAACATAATAATTCTTAAGAAGACTAGTTGTGTTTTTTACCGGGAGTACTGCGTGAGTAGATAAATAAATATTGCATGGATTACCTTAACTCCACAATTCAAAATGCTGTTTCGCTGTTAGTGTGTCTGTTTTCATACCACTCTTTTTCTATCTCATCATCCCTTTACCACTCTACTCGCTTCCATTTACTACCATCATACCAAAGCTGAAACCCACGATCGAGAGACAATTTACGAATAAATCTACATCGAACATCTCACTATTCCTCGTTCTTCATCCTGTTTTTAGTTATCGAATCTGGCATTCCCTCCACCCCCATATTTTATCAAGGACAGCCCGACTTAAATACAATTTAGTACATAAGCTTAGAGAATATTGTCTTAGAAAATATAATATATAAACACGTTATAGGTATATTTATTATTATTGTTTAATATTTTTCACGTTAAGGGCACCCAGTACTTACTTCGGTTTAAAAATCGATTTTTGTATTTTCGCTTAAAAATCCAGGAAGGTATGTTTTATTGATGTGTAATATTATTTTGTCGATTTTGGACATGTAAACCCACAAAAATTGATTTTTAAAATTGCGTCCCTGTGTTCTGCTAATGTGCATTTTTTTTTTCATTTTTCCGTAACTTGTATTTTTCCATAATTTCGTACACTTTTCTCTGAAACTATGAAAGGTAGGAGAATAATTTTTGGCATGGATATGCAGTTTAATGAGCTTCATAATAATATGGTAAACTTGTGATATTGATGGTGGTTGAAATTAAAAAGAAAATACATGTATGCAAAATTTTTAACAACATAAAATGTTTGGTCTTTGAAATTTTTTTAAATAAATCAGATTACATATCTGAAAACTGGCAAACCTTATTATTGTCAAATGAACTATTGACAATAGCATACTAAATTTTGGAAACAATTGGATAAGTAGTTTTTGAGAAAATGTTATCATGAATTTGGATTTTTTATTTTCATTATTTTGTATTTTAAATTTCTCATGAAGAAATATGTCTAAAAACTTAACAAGAGTGTTATTATGTTCAGGAAGACTTATTTATTTGGTGAAATAATTTCCATGCACATAACGTAAAGGGGCTCATACACCATAACAGGTCAAAATTTTTAATTTTTTGTTTTTGGTCTCATTTGAAAGAGCTTACTTTAAAGTACACATTTCTGAAATTTTGTGATGATATCTTCTGTTTTTGTCGAGTTATATAATGTTAAATGCTAATGTGCGCTGGTTGACAGTTGCAATGTCGCAGCTTGCTTGACATTTTCAATCGTTCCCAAGAGCGGCATAATGTAAATTACACAGGAGACGGTGATACGTCCAGTTTCAAAACCGTGTATGACTCTATGCCATATGGACCTGACATCACAATAAAAAAAATTGAATGTGTGGGTCATGTACAGAAAAGAATGGGGTACAGATTTAGGCAGCTGAAGAAGATATTAACTGGAACTAAATTAGAAGATGGGAAAGGCATTGGTGGAGCTGGTCGACTAACTGATGTCATTATAGATAAAATACAAAGATATTATGGCAATGCCACTAGGGGAAATAAAGAGAGCCTTGACAATATGAGGAAGGCAATATGGACTATCTGGTACCATGAAGCTTCAACAGATTCCAATCCCCAGCACTATATGTGTCCACTGGGTGTGGATATCGACAAGCCCAGACAGAGGGTAGAGAAGCAGCATATAAACATCCACATCCAATACCAATGGCTGTTATGAATGCCATAAGACCTACCTTCAAAGACCTTTCAAAAACAGAACTTCTAAGAAGGTGCTTGAAGTGCCGCACTCAAAATTCAAACGAGTCCTATAATAATAAAGTGTGGACAATTTGCCCTAAAACAAGTAATGCTGGGAAAACAGCTGATGCTGCAGCAACATTCAATGATGGGGATACAAGCAGATTGAAAGTTTTAGGAGAGTTTGGAGTGAATGTAGGAAAATATGCTAAGGCTGATTTTAGGCATCGTGATGTCCTGTGCATAAAATCTGCTGATAAACGCCTACGAAAATCCTCGAAGGAGTCCAGGAGAACTAGAAGATGACTGAGACTTGAGGAACATGGCAGGAGAAGTGAAAAGGAGGGCACAACATAAGCTGCAGGAGCTATCTAGTACAAACTGTAAGTAGAAACATGTGTAAACTTTAACATCGTTTTCCCAAAAGTTAAAATTTAAGAACATAAAACGGAATAACGCAAATAACTAATGGTTCAATTTGTATGCAATTTTGCACACACACTCATCTACTTAGTCTGTATCAGGTATACTAAAATCATTGCAATCTTTTGAATATTAAGGTTAGGTAATGGGGAATATATAGTGTAAAAATTATTTTTAAAAAATATTAATAAAATAATTTTTTTGCTCTAAACCAATATATCTAGGCACATGTTAATAGTTCACAAGCTTTATTAGGGTGTTATATTTATTTTAAAAAAATATTTATACTAGTCAGGTTATTAGTTTTTAAGTAATAATGTATGATATGATATATAAGAAACTGAAATTATGCAAATTTTATATTCATGCAATTACAAAACTTTTGCTTCAATAACAACAATTTTAATATCAAATGAAAGCCAATAGTGTATACTACCTGTGTGCAAATGTTCATAGTTATATGTTTTATAGGTTTTTATGTATTGTAAAGTAATGATGTGTGTGCATATGTACCTCGTGCTGGGTGTATGAGCCCCTTAAGTATAATCTGAAAAAAATATTCTTCTTTATTACATATTTTTAAACTAAGAGAAAATAGCAACTGGTGCCTTTATTCAAAAACCATTAATTTAATCAATCATTTGTTAATTATTAATATTAATTATTACTATTATTATTATTTTTATTATTATTATTATTATTATTATTATTATTATTATTATTATTATTATTATTACTTGAATACTTTTATACTGTACTGCTCACTTGTATATTGTGTAGACCTATTATTAATTTAACGGTAGATAATCCATAATTATTAAAAATCTGTAAAATTTAATTTTTATGAAGTAGTTCATGAGGTAAAATAAACCATTATTAAAATAATTACTATTATGTCCACCGTTGTATAACATGGGTAGAGTCGCTGCCTTCTGCACAGCTAACAGGGTTCGATCCCCGGTCGGAACAAGTTTGCTGGTGATTGTTCTTTTCGGGATTTTTCCTCACTAGTAAGACAAATGTCAGGAAACTTTAAGGCCAAAACGCTCTCAGAACATCATCTGTCTATAACATATTCACCATGTTTAGTATAAATATGTGTGTCAATTGTGTGTTTCCGTCTTCATGTTGTTGTTGTCTTGGAAGAGGTCCTGATATGCAGCTGATCACTCATTCGGAGAGCCCTCCATATCCTTGTGTGGTTAAAAAGTGAACTATGTGTGTTCCACAGTTAAAATACGCTTTCCCTACAGGTTGTGCGAATATAAAGCTCGGGTACCTTGTGGCATGTAAAAGTATCTATAAACTTAGTGGAAGAAATGGATTTATTAATATTATTATTATTATTATTATTATTATTATTATTATTATTATCATCATCATCATCATATAGTGGAATAAAATCATTGTATAAGAGGCATCACTTGAGACGCTACTGGTTTCGGGACCACCAAAGTTGACTTCAAAATGATGAGGACTAAGAAGAGTAGGAAGGGCACAAGATCGTGACCTGGATAACCACGTGATTTGAAAAAATTGTGAGTATACACTACAAGGGATCGTGTCGTGATTTCGATAAATGTATGAAGACGTGATTTGCGTGGGCTTTCTTGATTACATATGTACTGAGAGTTGTAGATGCGCTTCAGATAGAAAAGTTCACGACCCTTTTTGTTTGCAGTTACATTTTTCATATCACCACTTTCTTCTTTCTCTTCATTTTCGCTACAAAACCTGAATCATTGTAATATCTGTTGACATGAACATCTAGTACCTGTTCGAACTGTTTTTGATATTACGTCACCATAATAAAATGATAAATTGATGTTAAAACCAGCACTTAAACTCTGATGAGTGGACACTGCTAATTTTTTTTTCGGCAAACGCAGACTTAAAAAGCTGAAGATATGACTCATGACTGTTTTAATATTATTATTCAGAATATTGTCCACTGAAGCCTACAGTCAGTCAAAATATAACTACTACGTTCAATATCCAGCAGTATTATGCTGCATTTAGAACATGGCCAGGCTCCGATCTCTGTTGCGATCAGGGTTTTATGTTGTTTCCGCTGGTGGTAAATCACATGCTGAGACATTCCGTCAAAGGATCACAGTCTGTTTGTTATTGAAAGTGTACTCGGGCTAGACTCAAAGCAAACGTTTAGAACTGTTAGCGCACTGCGCAAAACCTAAGTTTTGAACTTCTGCAATTTATAGCTAAGCATTGCTTATACACGGATTTATATCCGAGGGACGATATTTCGCGCTCGAAACTCCGCCCTCGATTAATAAAGGAAAAACACTTAAATAAAATTCAGCGATTAAGGTGGTTTGGACACTTAACGTATTTCATTTTATCATTGAGTACGTGATGGTTATTGATCACCCTTCATGTATCTCGGGACATGAGTGTTTCCCTAGTGTGAAGTTACTTAACCATACTAATTTATGTACGCTTATTTCGCTATAGATGTCATCGAGTGACATGTGGTTAGTACATTGCCTCGAGGAGATATCTAGTAGGGAACTAAGGAATTACATCAATGGAGGAAGATTGGTTAAACCTTGTTCAAAGGCCTTTTTAATTCAGGCTTGAGGTTGTTTTACGAGCATAAAAATCTTCAGACTCGGGACTCACGACTCAAAGCTCCCTCCCGGTTGGCTTATTCATTGCATTTTTTTCATAAGTAATGCCTTGAGTGATTTCCAAATTATCTAGAGAATTTGGAAATCAAGAGTGGTATTTGTTAGGACTATTTAACGAATAAAATTAAGCTTTTTACTCACAAATCATTACTTAAATATACTTACTTACTTACTCACTGGCACTATCGAACCCGTAGGTTCATGGCCGCACGGACATAAGCCCTCCATACATCCCTATTCTGTGCTAATGTTTTCCAATCATTCCCTGTATAATCTACTTCCCTCAAATCATAGTTAATGTTGTTCTCCCGCCTCATTCTTGGTCTACCAACTGGGCGTTTTCCTTCTGGCTTTCCTACAAAAAGTTTCCACGCACGTCTTTCATTCCCCATACGCGCAACATGTCCTGCCCATCGCAGTCTACGGGACTTAACTGTTCTTATTATATCTGGCCTCCTATAAAGACCATGTAGTTCATTGTTATGTAGTCTTCTCCATTCACCTGTCTGTTCATCTCTCTTTGGTCCATTATTTAAATATAGTTATTTTAAAATATTTATATATTTAATGTAAACTGCGATGTTCGAAAACAAATGAGAAACACTATGTTTCACTTGTTTCTCACTGCAACCATATCATATTATTTATTGCCAAAGGATCGCAATATTGTAAGAATGCACCCTTGTGGAGAAAAAATGAAACACATCAAACCGTATATTAATTAGTTCTGATGTCCTATGATATAAATATGTCAATTATATTTTTCTTCAATGTTATTACCTGGGGAAAAAATACTTTTGAGAAAGTGCTAACTTTTTTTTTTTGTGGTATAATCAATTACTACAAATGTTTTTATATTATCTCCCGCAAGCACGATAAGGTTGCATTCGTTCACTTTGTATACAATCTTGTAGCCACATGTAGTCACTGCAAAATAATGCTATGACCTATTCAGATTGTTAAAAAGGAGGAACTTGATTTTACAGTGATAAAATTAAACTGATAAAATCGAGGTGAAAAAGACCTTAATTGGTAGTAAATAAAATATCATTGAAATGTAATTGGTCACTAACTCCCATTTGGGGCATGAGTTAAATAGTCATCCTAAATATCCATCCACCCCGGCAAGGTTTGAACCCGCTTGCTACTCTCCAGAGGCAAGCAACGTAACCACTAGACGATCGTGGCCGAGGTTCTACATGTAAATGGCTGCTGTTCTGTTTGATGTTCTTATATCCCATACGTCCCGCATATGGACATGGGCGCTCTAGCGGGAGTTTCTCAACCAAGCATAATTTAGTTATGCTAATTTACCTACAGTTGTTAACGTGCGACAGGTGGTCATTATATCGGCTCAATGTGACATCTAGTAGACAACTAAGGTATTATTTGTATGGATGAATGTCGGTTAAATTTTAATATTTTAAAATTATATTCAGGCATACGGTTCTTCTATGAGTCTGAAAATATTCCTACTAGAGTCCCATGGCCTGAAGTTCCTCCCGGAAGATGGAATTTTCCATAAAAAATCATCGACCCCGGCCGGGGTTTAACCCGCAACCCTCGGGACTAGAGGCAGGAAACATAACCGCAACATATGTAAATGGTAAAAGCTATTACACTCCTATGGCTACTAATATTTATTTTACGCTTAAAGAAAGGTATAGGTAAAGAAATCCAACTGCAGACCTATGTATGTCCTTGGCGTAGTAGGGAGTTAAGGTTTCCATCTTCCTAGACAATCGATACGAGATTTCGGCCGGATTACCAGCCCTGTGTGATGGCCGCCTTTACCCCCCAGATTCTGAGTCAAATCTTGGGCCTGGTCCCGCCTAAATATTAGGGTCGGTTTAAAAATCCTTACACCGCCGGAACTCGAAATCCCGAGCTTGCGTTTTGTAGGATATTGCCTTAAACAAATCCGCCACAGCGTGCTCCTCATTCTACATTTGGTTTTTAATATTTTAGTAGCACTTTCTTTTGATGATATTCTTGCTATCTAGTATGAACTTTTGTATTAAATTTAGAACAGTTTTTTAAACTTATTCTTAATCGGCTTTATGTAAAATCAGTAAAGTAGATTTCAAGTTGTCCGATTATAACTAATTCCATTAACGCGGTTTAACCTCTCACCCTATAGGTACTTTTACATGCCACATGCCACCCAGCCTTATATGTAAGGATATTTTAACTACCGATCCTACACATACTTTTTGGCCACATAAGGACATGGTTGGCCTCCCCGATTAAATGATCAGCTCTATGCTAGGACCCCCTCCAAGACAACTTAACACTAAAACGAAACACGCCATTTACACACACATTCGTAATGAACATTGCAAATGTGATAATTATGGTTATGATGGCCAGATGTTGTTCCGGGACCGTTTGGGCCTTTAAGCTTCTTGAGATTTGTCTTATAACTGAGGAACAATAAACAATAAAAATATTAAATTCCTGGCATAATGATATTGTATCGGCCGCACTGGGCTAGTGGTTCTGTTCCTTGTCTCTATTTCCAAGGGACGCGGGTTCTCAAACCTGTTTTTGGTCGATGGATTTTTAGGTTAGAAAATTTATAGAGCAAGTCTTCAGGGAGGGACTATATGCTGTGGGTCCCAAGTATGAAGATTTTTAGGCTCATTAAAGAACCACAGACTGGAATAAAGAGGTTATGCAAAATTTAACCGAGCTTACCACGTGTCACTCATTGACGTCTATAGGCAAATAAACGTAACTAAATTAAGCTTGGTTAATTAATTCCGACTGTGGAGCACACATGTTCTACGAGGAACGTATGGGGCATAGTCAGTCAGACAAAATTATATTGTCTAAAAGCATTTAAAAATTAGAGGACATAAATATATAATATATAATGTTGTACAATTATGAACACGTAGGCCTATACGTTTAAAATATATAGGCTATTATGTAGCTATAGGCCTAAGTATGAAGAATCTAATAAACTCCCTATGGTATTAATAAAAGCAGTATGACTAGTATATTAATAATTTTGGATTAAAATAAAATGATATATTTGCCAATTTTAATTCAAGACAATTACTCGTGAACATTAAAATTTAAAATTACGCCGCGCCAGCAGACACCTATCGCATTCGGTTTGACGGAGCCTTCTGCGTATTCACATTGCCTCCTGTATGTTATCCGCACTAATGACAGCTGTTGCACTACAGATGAATCCGCGCAAGCGCAATATAATATATTTCTCGGTGTGTAGGCTATCTGCTAAGAAGAGCGATAACCCACACTAGACCAGCGATAATGTACTGTTCGAAGCTTGTGTCTGATTGCATCGATTTTATTTTGAATACCAGCTAATTGAACACTGTTAACGTCACAACTCGAATAAGAATAGGCCTACACGAGGTCGAATGATGTTTCTACCTATCGTTTCATGAAAATTCATCTGACAAAGAAACGTGATTGGCTGATTTGGGAAGCTCCGATTACTTAATAATAGAATTTTACGAAATAACATTTTATAATTTATAATATCTGACTTATGCCAATTATATTTTTTTTACAAAATACAAAAATAAATAAATAAATAAAATTATGCGGCACGTTTTGTCAGTTAATTTAAGGAGCATTGTTTACATTTGTGTCGATTTATATGAGCACTGCGGGTCGAGACTATTTGTTGTGTTTATTTATACGGTTTGTTCGAGCCAAAACCGCTTTTGCGCTATGTGGGCTGATTTATATGAATACTTTCGCCCTGTGGGTCGATTTACACATTGGGTGCCATGTGTGCCGTTTCGCTAGTCGGTGAGCTAATGAGTTCTCAGGGTCTTTGTTGTAAGTTTTTTTTTATCAGAAATAACAGAAGCTTATTATCATTTAACTTATAAACAAGTTATATACGATATTTATTCTCAGAAAATACAATCGTTGCTATTACAACTACTTTATCTAGGAATAGGGTCGATGAATTTATTCTAAGTCCAAATACTGGATAGCCTATCAAATATTTTAAAGTTCAAATTTTAGATGATCAAAATGTCTTCTAATTTCTAAATTATCTTCAATTTTGCACCATCGCAGAAAATCCCGAATCAAGATATTTCGTATCGAATATCGTAGAGTAGAGAGCAGAGTATAGTAGAACACTTTGATATATGTTTTCACTTAAAAAGACATTGGCCACACTTATGAGGTTAGCGCCTATCATCCGCTCCACCTTACAACATTTTAGTATACATGTATCATTCGCTAACCATGTGTTAGTAGGGAGGGAGGTGTACGTCTCCGGAATTCCTAACCTGTAAGTCAGTTCACCACATCTATGAATATTATAGTAACTTTTAACCTGTGTATCTTTCACGTGTATGTGCCATCCTCATTTCTTGGAATTCTAAGGGAAGGAGACGTTATTTGATGGTTTTCAGGGGACTGGGTTATGATTGTTTTTCGATATTGTTGTTAGATAACTAAATATTTAGTTTATTTCAAATTTGTAAACTGTCATATGTCAGTTTTAAGAGACGACGTCAGCCTTAGCATGTAACCTTTTCTTACGTGGGACTGAACATTGCCTGCTACATGTGTAATCAGGCGAGATGGGTTTTAACATTATAGAAATTCGCTTATGTTATTTTTATATTTTTTCTTGAACTTTATAACTAACTCATTACGCATGCCTTTTGTAACATTTTTAATAAGATGATTTATTCTTATTTATTGAACAATTAATTGTATTATAACTGTGATATTATTTTCTTAATCTTTGTAATTTTGTCGTTCTCATGATATGTTATAAGATACACTCATGTTGTAACATATTTGATTAAATGTTCAATATATCGTTTAGTTTTCGACCTACAAATCTATAATTGTTTTCTACATATTCATGGCGGATTGTGTATAATAGTGAAACTAGTCGCTCGTGTTTTTGCACAATTTTCAGTAGGCGTTAGTTCGTTTTTTATAAAAATAATATCGATATTTCAAATTTATTTTGTTTGATTGTAGCTTAATTTTACGCATAATGGCTCCACGTAAAACAAAACATTGTGAAGAAGGTAATAAACAAAGCGTGTGATTCAAGCGGGATCCAGCCATGTTGCAGCTGTTGAAGGAGCTAAAGGTAACCATAGACCGTAATACAGAAGTTATTAGGCAGTTGGAACAATCGCTTGAGGAGAGGGACGGCAAAATATTAAAACTGCAATAACAGTTATGTGAGAAAACCGAATCGCTAGAGCAATATCAACGTCGACAGTGTCTACGTATTTTCGGTGTACCTGAATAGGATTGTCAAGATATGGACAAAATAGCAATCGACATGGTCTCCAAACTTGGAGTTAAATAAGAAACCTGTGATATCGACAGGAGCCATAGAGTTGGGAGAAAGTCGGACCGGCCACGGCCGGTTATTGCCAAGTTCACTAGTTACAGAAAGAGAAGGGAGGTCTTTCTAAGTAAAATAAAAAAAAATTGAAAGGCAGTGGGATCACAGTAAGGAAAGAGATTGTCCAAAGTAGATATAAAAAGTTAAAGGACTGTATCACAAAAGTTGGTGTCACAAATATGTGGACAATTGATGGCGCAATACATGGGAAAATTGGAGATACGAAACGCATCATTGTCCGGACCTCGGCTATTTAGATCCGGCTCGTGCAAACATGCCCAGTGATTCCATATATCCAATTTAGCACTTTTACTTTATTTATTAATATTATATTTATAATTTTTAAATTAATTATTAATACTATATTTAAAAATTTTAGATTAATTATTAGTTTTATATTTTATAAAGATATTAGTGACGTGTTAACTTGTTTTTTTATAATTCTAGTTAAAATATTTTATAAATTTTTCACTCAAATTATGCTATACATTTGGCGTCTTTGACAGGATAGAGGACACTAACCTTTCCACACCCCTTCACAACAACAATAATGCAAGACAGGTTCTACAAACAGCATTATCCCCCTACCCCACATGTGGTCCACTTGAATACACAAATTTTGACGGCGCATGTGGACGAAATTAGACTTATTTTTTCTTCTTTGAATATTCACGCCATTTGCATATCAGAAACATGGCTTAATCGTTCCATTAATTCTAGTTTAATTGATATCTCCTGAAATTATTTTATGAAAATATATACACGCTTCAAAAAATGCCTTCTTTGTGCAATGAACCAACCACGTAAAATGAAAAAAAAATAGAATCCGCTCTATAAAATGCACGTATGCGATATGAACACGTTATCGTCCTGGGTGACATTAATATACATATACTAGACACTGACAACAGACACACACAATAGCTTAAGTCCGCCCTCCATGCTTGTGATATGACTATCCTTCCCCTACAGCCTACTCATCATACCAATCACTCTGAAACTTTACTTGCCTTAATTGCTACTAATAATCCAAACAGAGTACTGACGCACGGACAATTGTCAGCTAATGTAATATCAGCACATGATATAATATTCTTAGCTTATTCACTGCAGTCCTAAACTAACTCGTTAGATTATTATATATACATATCTAAAACATATAAACAATGCAGCTCTACTTGAGGACGCTATAAAATTATCCTGGCATACTCAATCGACGCTGCATTCTGTTGACGAAAAAAGTTGAGGCATTAAAAAACCGTATATTACAATTATATGACAGACGCGCCTTACTGAAAACTAAACTGGTGAAACAACTCCATGCTTCCTGGATGACTGCTAACATTCGTAGCTTGATGACTGAAAGAGACGCAGCATATCGGAAATATAGACTCGACGAAACTGACATAAATCTCAATCACTATAAACAGTTACGTAATAAGACAACTCAAACTGTCAGAAACGCCAAACTTAGATGTCTGTACAGCCTTACTGAACCTAAAAACAATAACCCAGAAATTTAGAAAAATCTGTATAAAATGGATGTAGGAAAGAAATACACACAGGTAGAAAAACTACCTGTTTCGCTAGACACATTCAATTGTCATTTTACAAGTACATTCTTTACTCCTAAAGACAAAACACAGACAATAAGTGAACTACTATTGACAAATCCAGCAGAGAGCATTTCCATATCTCTTATCTTACAGAAAATGACGTAAAGAAAACTCTCAAACGAATAAAAACAAAAGCAGAATGTACTGACCGTATAAATATCACTCTACTTAACAAAATACTCGACGTTATACTACTTACCATAACTCATGATATTAACTCCTCAGTAAAAACCTCTATATATCCCACATTATGGAAGCAAGCAATTGTACTCCCACTCCCTAAAGTAAAAACTCACTTAACTCCGAACGATTTTCGACCCATTAGTATTTTACCTACCCTTTAAAAAGGTTTGGAACGATTAGTCCATAAACCACTGACTTATTACCTAACAGAACACGACCTTTTAGATCAATATCAATTAGGCTTCAGGACAGGACACAATACAAATACTGCTGTACTAAATATATGTGAAGACATACACGATGCATCTGATAATCGAAAACTTACTATTCTTACACTACTTATTTTAGTAAAGCATTTGACACGGAAGACTTTGACATATTGTTGCTTAAACTAAAAATAACTCTCACTTTCTGACAGTGTCACGCAATTTTACACCTCCTACCTTCGTGAGCGCCAGCAATATTTTGTAGAAAGTTCTATAGTACGCTCCTCTTGGCCTACCGTAAAGCTGGAGTTTCACAGGGTTCGGAGCTCGGTCCATTGCTCTCTTCAATCTATATACATGACATACCCGACTCCCTAAAACATTGCAAATATCATTTACTTGCAGACGACATGCAGATCTATTTTCATTCAGACAAATATTCTTTAAACGATGCGATAAACAAAATTAATGAGGACCTTGTCTCGCTAACGACATAGACAGAGAAATATGAACTTCAATTAAATCCTAGAAGGTACATGCAATCATTATAGACCATCAGAGACTTACTTACTTACTTACTCACTTACTCACTGGCACTATTGAACCCGTAGGTTCATGGACGCGCGGACATAAGCTCTCCACACATCCCTATCCTCAGCTAATGATTTCCAATCATTCCCTGTATAATCTACTTCCCTCAAATCATAGTTAATGTTATTCTCCCACCTCATTCTTGGTCTACCAACTGGGCGTTTTCCCTCTGGCTTTCCTACAAGAAGCTTCCATGCACGTCTTTCATTCCCCATACGTGCAACATGTCCTGCCCATCGCAGTCTACGAGACTTAACTGTTCTTATTATATCTGGCTTCCTATAAAGACCATGTAGTTCATTGTTATGTAGTCTTCTCCATTCACCTGTCTGTTCATCTCTCTTTGGTCCAAAAATTTTCCTAAGTACTTTATTCTCAAATACTCGTAATCTCCTTTCCTCCCTTAAAGTAAGAGTCCATGTTTCGCATCCATATAATATAACTGGTAGAATAATAGTTTTATATATTTTCAGTTTAACGTTTTTTGAAAGGAGTTGGGACATCAAGAGTCTCTGCAATGCATAATAGCACGCATTTCCAGAATTGAGCCTATGTTTAATTTCTTTGTGCATCTCATTCCTATTTGTGATTATTGTTCCTAGGTATTTGAATTCAGCCACTTCCTCAAAATTTCCCTCATTTGTCATTAGCTGTCCGTTTCCATTATATAATGTATTTCTACGTGTGACCATATATTTAGTTTTATTGATATTTACTTCCAGTCCTAATTTCTTAGTGTTACTCAATAGTGTGTGCGTGTTGTCCTTTAGTATCTCCTCGCTATCGGCCAGTAGTACTACATCATCAGCATAAACTAACAGCTTATTAATACCATTGAGTTGTAAGCCTTCCTCATTCTCTAAAGATTTAATGGCATGCTCTAGTACAAAATTAAATAGTAGAGGAGATAGTGCATCTCCTTGCTTCAACCCATTCTGGATTTCAAAAGTGTCCGAAAACTGTTTGCCTACACGCACCCTACTCTTTGTGCCATTTAGACACATTCGTATAAGTCTAACTAACTTTTTAGGAATTCCTGAACTCCAGCAGGATACTATATAACTTCTCCCTCTTAATTGAATCATATGCTTTTTTGAAGTCTACATATAGTTGATGTACAGTACCATTATATTCCCATTTCTTCTCTAAAATCTGTCTTAAACTGAAATCTGATCTGTTGTAGACCTGTTTCTTCTAAATGCACATTGATGATCTCCTAGAATGTCATCAATATAGGGAGTAAGTCTGCTTACTAATATATTTGTTAGAATTTTGTACGAAGTTGAAAGTAATGAGATGCCCCTGTAGTTGTTGCAATCTGTTTTTTTCTCCTTTCTTATAAATTGGTATGATAATTGATTCCTTCCATTCATCTGGAAGAGCTTCTTTTTCCCAAATCTTACTAAGCAACCAGCGTATCTTGTCCATCAATTTTTCTCCCCCTGATTTTATCAGTTCTGCTGGGATACTCATCTGAACCTGATGCTTTATACATCTTCAATTTTTCAATCGCCATTTCAACCTCTAATGCACTTGGCTCTGCGACTAGCATTTCTGCTGTCTGTAAATTATCCTCCTCAATGTCCTGTTCTGTATGTACATTTAATAGCTGATTAAAGTAACCTTTCCATATATTTAATATACTCCTAGAATCTGCAATCATATCCCCATTTTCATTCCGAATTATGTTTGTTCTAGCCTGAAACCCTTTCTTCTCTATACTAATTCCCTGATATAATTCTCTAATGTTCCTATTTTTTTTTGCATTCATTTCAAGATCATTAATCTTCTCTCTCAAATATTCCCTCTTTTTACTCTTTAGTAACTTGGTGGTTTCCCGTCTAACACTACCCAATTGCTCTAAATTGACCTCATTTGGCTCGTGTAACCATTTCATTTTTGCTAGCTTTCTTTTCTTTACAATGTCGACACATTCCTCATCAAACCATTTCTGGTTTTGCCTCTTTTTTAAACAACCAATGCTTTCTGATGCTGACAATTTAATAGTATCTCTTATAGCCTCCCATTCTTTATTTATATCATTTCTTCTTCGTTTATCAGTTCTTCTTCGTTTGCCACATTGTCATCTGAAGATTCCAGTACTTCAAATCTATTAGCAATTTTGATTTGGTATTCTTGTCGCATTTCATCATTTTTCAAGTTTTTTAATTCATATTTTACAGAATCATCATTAGCGTTCGTTCCTCTCATAAGCGATAGCCGTTGTCTGATTTTCACTCTGACCAGATGATGATCCGAATTGCAGTCTGTCTCTCTAACTGATCTAACATCAATGATGCTACTGTGCCAGCGTTTATCCACTAATACATGATCTATCTGGTTCCAAGTTTCTCCATCTGGGGACGTCCAGGTGTATTTATGAATATCCTTATGCTGAAATGTTGTGCTCTTAACAATGAGATTCTTCGATGTGGCAAATGTGACTAATCTAACACCATTGTCGTTACTATCTTCATGAAGACTGAATTTGCCTATTGTTGGTTTGAATATATCTTCCTGCCCCACATTTGCATTAAAATCTCCTAAGACAATTTTCATATGATATCGTGAAAGGCTATCAAATAAGCATTCTAATTCTTCATAGAACTCATCCTTGATCTTGTCATCTTTATCTTCTGTGGGGGCATGTACATTTACAATTATAAAATCATGTCGTTTACCCTTTAGAATTATGTATGATATCCTATCACTAACAAACTTAATATCTCGGATAGCGGATAGGATCCTCCTTCTGACTAAAAAACCCGTTCCAAATTCAGGTCTTTCTGCACCCCCGTAGTATAATGCAAAGCTTCCTGATTCCTGACTACCTTCTCCTGGCCACCTAACTTCCTGTAAAGCGACTATATCCAAGGGCGATTTATCCAATTCCCGCGTTAATATCTCTAGTGCCCCGCTATTGTATAAAAGTCCTAACATTCCATGTTCCTAGGAACATGTCCCTGTGTTTGAGCCTTTGGCATGGGTCCCCTGAAGTAGTCCCCCCGCCCGGAGAACCGAATGGGGGACTATTTGACCTCCGGAAAATTTTACCCCAGATGAACCCATGTCCGCATTTCTTGACTGTTGTATTTTTACGGTGAAAGATCGTCAGTCTTTCGCCCAAGGTACTTTTTTTTTCGTCTGGCTTATCACCTTCGACCAGTCCGGCATGGGTAACCCTATCGGCAGCAATGCTACCGCCGGCATAGCTCTCAGGATCATTTAAGCACGCAAGCCCACTCCACCACGGCAAGGTAAAGATACCATATTATCCTCAATTAACACAAATACAGCATTACTTGTATCACTTAATGGAGTTCAAATCCCTTATAGCAAGACAGTAAAAAATGTAGGAGTATTTGTGGATATAAATTTAAATTTGAATAAAAAAATAAATAACATTTGCAAAACAATCTTCTCAATAGTACACTCATTAAGTCGTATAAGAAATTGTTTACCGTTTGCTCTAAGAAAAATGTTAATAGAAACACTTGCAATGCCGCATTTTGATTATTGTGACACTCTTTTTACTGTCCCGCCCGCCCATCCAACCATCCATCCATCTCTATATCTATCTATCTATCTATCTATCTATCTATCTATCTATCTATCTATCTATCTATCTATCTATCTATCTATCTATCTATCTATCTATCTATCTATCTATCTATCTATCTATCTATCTATCTATCTATCTATCTATCTATCTATCTATCTATCTATCTATCTATCTATCTATCTATCTATCTATCTATCTATCGATCTATCTATCTATCTATCTATCTATCTATCTATCTATCTATCTATCGATCTATCTATCTAACTATCTATCTAATCTATCTATCTATCTATCCTATCCTATCTATCTTCTAGCTATCTATCTATCTATCTAAATCTATCTAT